>JAOTQJ010188887.1:0-21841 GCA_025642045.1 Solanum sejunctum
CATTCAGTTTTTCAGTAGTTACTTGAAGATTTGGGGTAAGGCGAAGGCCACTACCAACCATTGAAGTATTTGACACATTAACTTTACTGGATCCTTCAGCCATAATATACTAATTCAACCAATATAATATCAAGGAGGAAAAAATAACTGACCAACCATAAAGCCACAAATCCACAAATTTCAAAAATAATAGCTTTAGGCGGTGCAAGACTGATCGAAGGACTGGAACAATGACGTCTTCAGGACGTAAGAACACGGGGAATAGCTTCAGAGGACCTTTACAAGTCGGATGGGAAAAATCACGAGAGGTATGAAGGTCGGGAGGGTGACATGTAGAGCACACGCGTCGACGAGGCTTCGAGAGGAAAGGACGCACGTGGAGGCGCATGGTGAAATATCCGGCGATGGACTTTAAAGGGTTGGCCGAAAAGGGAATCCCACACTCGTAGGTAGTGGAATTTTTCTGATTGGAGTTGTGAATAGTGACGTAAAAATGAACAGTAACCTTATGGCTCTGATACCATGTAGAGAAAAATAAAGAAAAAAAATACAAATGATTTACGAAATTCGACAAGTGGTGCCTACATCCTCGGGCTAAACTCTCTCTAGTTTTTATTATATTTTGAGAGGTATGACATTAGGTCAATATATACAGGAGCTTGGGGCTCTATACAAGGCAGCTGAATATTTACAGAATATTTGATTGACATTATATCCCTATAATTGAGGATTCTAACAATCATATCCCTATAATTGAGGATTTTAACAGTATATACCCCTCAACATGGTAGATTGGCATAGCACCCCCATTATAGTGGTCAAAGTATATACACCTCAACATGGTAGATGGACATAACACCCCCATCAAAGTGGTCAAGGTATATACCCCTCAACATGGTAGATGGGCATAACACCCCCTATCAAAGTGGTCAAAGCATGTCACCCCATCAACAAGGTATGGTCAAGTTGCAACACTATAGATACTTTTCATGCATGCAATACATACATACAATCCTTTCATCATCATAGAGTTAGTTGATTCATAACTCATGGAATAGATCATCAATAGCTCAAGAATCCTTGTCAAGACACTTTCTCAAATACTTGACGAGTGTGCAATGCTTGTTCCAAATCATGCAATTTAAGAGTGAAATAATGTGAGAAAACATAATGTAAATCAACTCACCGACACCTTGTAAAAACCTCATGTAAGATACCTTGAAATCCTTCATCAAATCTTATAATAGGTCATAGTTTCATAGCCCAAAATATGCATAGTCACAACAAGCAAACCATCTCGTTGTATAAGCTTGAAATAGGTAGACATGTGATTCCAATCAATATTTCATAAAACTCCAACAAATTTTGTAATGAAAACTCATAATAACCAATACTCAGAAGTAATACAAGTTGAAAATGCAAGCTTCATAAGAAGGAAGGTTGGGCACCATGGGTGAAAAGACCCAATAGTTGAAACCCACATACCTCAAATTTAGAGATTTTCTTGATAAAGATTTGAATGAGAACTTGAAGTTTGAATGAAGTTCTTGAGATCCGGAATCAAGGTTGAGTCACTTGAATTTGGATGAAATATTTGGCTAAGTGTTAGAGAGGGTTTTGAGTGATATAGAGTTGAAAATAAATAACTAAGTATAGGTGTTTTTATGCTTAAAAGGGCATGGCACCAAGATCCCAGTGTGTTAGGTCGAAAATGAAAAATTAAGGAAATGATAACCCTGCTCCATGATGGGTTCGCATCGCGGATCCAACGCGAATTCTCTTTGTAATTTGCAAAATTTGCAAAAATAAAATTTTGGTACGGGCCCTATAAATTAGGGTTATACCCATTTCTCACTCAAATTTCCCCCGATCAAGAGTATGAAATCAAAATTTTAATATCATACAAGAATTTTGAGATATATGAAGATTACGATTATGGGCTTTTCCAAAGCACATTTTCAGGATGTTTTTGGAGCATTTCAATATCTCCCCCTTGGGAACATTTGTCCCCGAATGCCAAAAAAACGTACATTAGAGAAGTAATCAAGATGATTTAAGCCCATCACATGAATGCGACAAATGCATTTAAACATCCTTTAGAAAACCTCAACATAAGTATAAAAATCATCATAAAGTTGTCAACATAAACATGAATGCATGCAAATGACATAAAGGCTGAATCATTAGACTTGAAATTATATAGGGGACTTAAGTTAGTATCTTAGGATTGAGTAGAATAGAAGAGATATGGATATCACTTTTGCATATCCACCTCGCTTCCCATGTGGCACTTTTAACTTGTTGGTTTCTCCAAAGAATGTTGACGAAAGCTACATCTTTGTTTCTCAACCTCTTCACTTGTCTGTCCAAAACTTATATCAGAACCTCTTCATAAGTCAAATTATCTTCTACAATCCCCACAATATCCAAAGATACAATAGCAGTTGGATCACCCACATACTTTCTCAACATAGATAAATGGAAAATCGGATGAACCATATTTATATCAATGGGCAACTTCAATTCATAGGCCACCTTACAATCCTCCTCAACACTCTATAAGGACCTACAAACCTTTGGGTCAACTTACCCTTCTTGCCAATACGAACCACACCCTTCATGGGTGAGACCTTCAAATAGACTCTATCACTAACCTTGAATTCAAGATCCCTTCCCCTCACATTGGCAGAGGACTTTTTTCGACTTTGGGATGTTTTCAATCTTTCCCTTATAACCTCTCCTTCTCCATGGCCTTTATAAACAAATCTAGACCAAAGCCATCTCCCCTACCTCAAACCATCCAACCGAGGATCTACAATGTCTACTATAAAGAGCTTCAAAAGGAGCCATACCAATGCTTGAATGATAGCTATTGTAGTAAGCAAAATCAATAGAAGATGTTCATCCAAACTACCCTTAAACTCCAAAACACAAGCTCTAAGCATATCCTTAAGAGTTTGGGTAGTTTTTTCGGCTTGGTCATCCATTTTTGGTGAAAGGTCGTGCTAAGCTTTACCTTGGTACCAAGAACTTTTTGGAAGGACCTCAAAAAGTGAGAAGTGAATTGAGCACCATGATCTAAAATGATAGGCAAATATATCCCGTGTAACCTAACCAACTCATGAATGTACAATTTGGCATAATCTTCAGTACCATAAGTAGTTTGGACCAGTAGGAAATGAGCCAACTTTTGTCATTCTATCCATCACAATCCAAATAGAGTCAAAATGTTTTCTATCTTAGGCAACCCAACCACAAAATCCATATTGATTTCCTCCCACTTCTAAGTAGGAATCTCTATATCTTGGTCTAGGACACCCAACCTTTAATGTTCAAGTTTCACTTGTTTGCAATTATGACAACCGGATGCAAATTTGGTAATGTCTCTCTTCATACCACCCCACCAATACACTTTCCTCAAATCTCTATACATCTTTGTAGAACTGGGGTAAATCAAATAGAAAAAATTATGAGCCTCATATAAAATCTTCTTTCTCAAGTCATAAACAGTATGAACACACAATATACCTTGGTACCTAAGGGCACCATCTCGCTCTTGGAAGAAAACCTCCTTTCACCAAGGCCTTCAATTCTAGCAAGGTAGGGTCAAGATCTTATTTTGGCTTTACCTCCTCAATTAATAAAGGTTTAGAACCATCAACAACCACTACTCCACCATTGTCAACCTCTTCCAACCTAAACCCCAATCTAGCCAACTGATGAACCTCTCTAGCTACCTCTTTGCCACCATAATCCACATATGCTAGGCTATCCATATACACCCTACGTAGAGCATTGGCCACTATATTAGCCTTACTGGGGTGATAAGGCATACTTATATCATAATCATGAAGCTCTAACCATCTTCTTTGTCTCAAGTTGAGATCTTTTTCGGTGAACACATATTGTAGACTCTAATGATCAGTAAACACATCAACATAGACCCCATACAAGTAGTGATGCAAAATTTTCAAAGCAGATACCACTATGGCCAATTCTAGATCATAGGTAGGATATATCTTTCATGCACTTTAAGTTATCTAAAGGCATAACCTAACACCTTACCAATTTGCTTCAAAACACAATCCAAACCTATTCTTGAGGAATCACAATACACCGCAAATCCTTCCAATCCTTTCAGTAGAGACAAGATAGGAGTAGAGATAAGCTTATCTTTCAAAGTTTGGAAACTTTTTTTTACACTTATCGGTCTACAAAAATTATGCCTTCTTTTAGGTCAAATTAGTCATGGGAGAAGCAATAAAAGAGAACCCATTCACAAACCTCCTATAATAACCCATCAAACCTAAGAAACTTCTAATGTCCGATTGATTCAAAGGTCTAGTCCAATTTCTAATCACCACCATCTTCTTAAGATTAACCTTTATACCATCCATCGACACCACATGCCCTAGAAAAGTAACCTCTTTTAACCAAAACTCACATTTTTCATATTTAGCTTTCAACTTCTCCTCCCTCAAGGTTTGTAATATCACCCTTAAGTGATCCACATGCTCCTCCTCACTATTGGGATTAGATCAAGATATCATCAATGAAAACTACCACAAACAAGTCAATATAGAATTTAAAAGACCCTATTCATAGATCCATGAAGATAGCCAGTGCATTAGTCAACATAAAAGACATAAATACGAACTTATAGTGCCCGTACCTAGGCCAGAAATCCGTCTTGGGAATATTACACTCCCTCGCTTTCACTTGGTGACACCCAGATTTAAGATCAATCTTAGAGAAATGAATAACCACTTGATGAAAAAGATCATCAATCTTTGGTAGAGGGTACTTATTCTTGATGGTGGCTCTATTAATTTACCGGTAATCAATACACATTCTAACATAACCATCCTTCTTCTTCACAAACAACACTGGTGCACACTAAGATGATTGTCTAAGCCTAATAAAATCCTTTTTCAACAAATCCCTCAGTTGCTCTTTCAACTTCTTCAACTCCGCCTGAGCCATACGATAAGGGGAAATAAAAATGGGTTGAGTATCAGGAAGGAGATATATGTGAAAATCTATTTTCCTTTTAGGAGTAACATTGGGAAGCTCATCGGGAAAGACATCAAGGAACTCATTAACTACCAAAATTGACTTTATAGGAAAGACTTTAGACTCAACATCCCTAACTCTCACTAGATGATAGAGATACCACTTAGAAATTAAATTTTGGGCATTAATGCAAGAAATGAATCTATCCTTGGCCACCACATCATTACTCTCTCACTCAAGGATGGCTTTATTAGAGAATTAGAACTTGACGCTATGGGTTCTACAATAAATAGAATCATAATATGCATACAACCAATCCATCCCAAGAATGGCATCAAAATCCACCATATCCAATTCAACAAATCAGAAGGCATGATTTTATGCAAAATGAAAATGAGATAATTCTATAAATCCTTCTAGCAACAATGGACTCACCAATGGGGGTTGACACTTCATATGGCTCATATAACAATTTAGGAATAACATGAAGTTTTTTTTGGCAACAAAAGGAGTCATAAAAGAAAGAGTGGCACCCGAGTCTATCAATGCATACACATCAAATAATTTTTTTTAACATACTAGCGACATCATTGGGCACCTCATCTACCCTTTTTCTCCCTTGAAGAGCATAGAACCTATTGTGCCTTGGAGCACCACCTTATTGGCCTCCTTTTCCCTTAGGACTGACATTAATAACATGGCCTTGTGGATGACCATATCTACCTTATTGCGATTACGAGGAAAATCAATCACCTTATGACCCACTTCACCACAACCATAACAGGCATTAGTGTCCTTGAAACATGGGCCATTATGGTCTCTACCACATCTTTGGTACATGGTATCAGGCACCACACCACCACCACCTTGGACCCGTAGGTTGTTATTAGAAAATTTTCTAGTAGGAGCACTGGAGGACCCTTGGCCTTGATGAAACTTTCCACTCTTGGGACTTTTGAACCTACCTTTAAAATAGGCCCTCTTGGCCTCACGATTTCTTTTTTTTTCTAAGATTTTCCCGCTCCAATTGTTCGACATATGTCATGAGGTATGAGGTAGGGCAAATCAATATCACTTATTATCATGGTGGCATAACACTCCTCATAAACCAAGTTGGACACCCCCATCACGAATTGATTCATCCTAGACCGCGGTTCGGCCACCAATTATGGAGTATACTTAGAGATTTGATTGAACTTGAGGATGGGAATACTCCATCGTACTCATAGATCTTTGCTTTAGATTCATAAATTCCACCATTTTGGCCTCCCTTAGCTCAACAGGGAAGAACCGGTTGAGAAATGCAGTCTTGAACTCTTCCCAAAGGATAATATTGTTATTCCCCTTCTCCACCTTCCATTGGGTGAACCAAATTTGAGCCACTACCTTGAGTTGGTAGGCTGCCAACTCTACTTTCTCCTCAAATTTAACCCCCATAATAAACAACCTTTATACACTCTATCAATAAATTCTTGAGGATCTTCATCCACTTTAGACCCATGGAACTCTAGTGGGTTCATTATAGTAAAATCCCTTACCCTCGAGGCCGGAGTAGGAGCATGAGAGGCTTGGTTTCGTCGGTTGATTTGATTAGTCATGGCATGTGAAACACAGATATAGTATCCCAGAACTTTTCGTGAGCCACTCCCCTATCTTGAGAAGCTTGAGGAGTGAAAGGGGCCAGTTGTTCCTCTGGTGAACAAACTCCCCTTAGTCGTCCTTGATGTGCTGTCAAAATACAATATATTTGACATCTAAAACATAGGATTTTATGAGTTCTTAATGCGACTTTTTATGCTTTTTATGTATTTTTATGTTGTAATTGTAGAAAAGATAAGTTGACATGATTTTGGGAGAAAATTATAGATTTTGCTGAAGTCAGGACATACGACCCATCCCAGGAGTCATAGACCAAGCTACAAGTAGTAAGGTGCTCTCGTAGCAAGAAATAGTGAGTAAAATTAGAAATTTTCTAAGTGGAGGTCAGCCCTACGAATCCACTCTATGAGTCATAGGTCTCACTACAACTCGTATAGGTGGGATCGTAGCAAGAAATAGTGAGCTAAAGGTTTGGGCCAAGAATTGAAGATCTAGACTATGAGAGAAGAATACAAGTCATAGACTAAGCAATGACTCGTAAGTGGTTGTAACAGTGAAGTCTAAAATGCCAAGTGCTTACTATGAGACCCTGATTACGACTCATAGGTCACCATATGAGTGGTACCTGTGCGACATATCTATTGCCAACTATCTTTTCTATTTAATTTTTAGGGTATTTTTGTAACTAGTATAACTACATAATCTTAGGTTTTCTTTAAGGGGGATTCAACATTCAGATATACTTGTAAATATTCTAAGAGCATTTTTAGGTTTTAGAGTAGATTTTTATCTTTCAATTTGAAGACCCACTTTTGGGGGATTGAAAACCCATATCGTACTCATTTTCCATTAATCCAAGCTTGTGGTTTTCAACTTGTGGTGTTCTTGTTCTTCATTATTTTGGGTAGACTCTCAACTATGTCTTCTATTTGCATTGTTGTTGATTTTACTTTAGCCATGAGTATCTAAGCACCCACAACTTGGATTGTGGGAACCATGAGTAATTGACTTGAAATAACCTAGACTTTGTGCATTTTTTTGATTGGGGTTTTGCATGTATTGTTTATTTTCCTTCATCTTGATTGCTATTTGGTTGTGGCCAACACAAAATCCCGCCTATTATCACGATCCCGACCAAGATAGTGACGAATAGGAAAAGGGATATAAATGATAGGATTCGATTGATGTGTTCTCGCCTAATCAACCAAACTTGACCAAGGGGAGGTCGAATGGGACAATAGGTAACGGTTAGTTTGCACACCATGGTTGCCGACCATGCGCCCTAGTGAAATTCGACCTTTACCTTCACAAGACGACTAGAAAAACCTAAGTTAACATCTTGCATGTGAATTTCCAATTAGATTATATTGTCTAGGGTAATTGAGTCAACAAATCATAGGGAACACAATTCCCAAGTTGTCCCTAAATTTGAATGTCTTCCCGCATAGTTAGTATATTATTTATTTTTATTTTTTTTAATTCTTAAATCATATAACCCCCTTCTCATCTAGAGACTTTAGTAATCGATGCTTGAAATGACTGGTAGTGGATCTCTATAGTAAAGCCTTGTATTACCTGTAGATTTAATCCTAACATCTGGTTAGGTTAATTACTGACGACAACCATTTTCTTGTTGGAGAGTGAACATCATAAAAAATTATGACGTGCTGTTGCTGGGAAATACAGCTATGTTCTTGACTTGATCTCACTATTAGTTAGTTCAAGTATTAATTTTTAGATTCTCTTATATTTTACTTTTAGTTTTATTTTTTTTGTTTAGTTGTGTTACAGGTTTTAAAGGGAAAGGACGTTAAGATGCAACTCAGACAAGAAATCATAGGCTGTGAATTACAATGGCTGAACAAATTCTTATCATCACATGTGATCTATTTGAATCATTGTAGCGATGTATCCTATTTTATGGGAAGGAGTTCGAAGACCCTCAGGTTCACTTACAAAACTTTATGCAAATATTGAGGGGAGCTCTTGGAACACAACACCTAGCGTGGGAAGCCATGACTTTTCAGATTTTTCCCTTGACTCTTTGGAAGTTGCGGAGTGGTAGTCTATCCTTCCACCAAATGTTTGCACTAATTGGGAGAAGTAAAAAGGATCTTCCTTATGAACATTTATTGAGACCCTAACAAGCCTCTACATGACATAATTGTTAACTTCAAACGAGTTCCAGGAGAGTCGTTAGTTGCAACTTGGGATAAATATAAAGAGTGTTTGGGGAAATGTCAAATCATAGTTTTCCAAATGAAGAACTAGCGGCAAGCTTCTACCAAGCACTTAGTTCCAAACAATAATTCCATCTCGGTGCCTTATTTAGAGGGGACTATTGGGCATTTTTGAGGTAGCCATTTAATAAAATCATGGAATACATGGACAAATTATCTGCGATTAGCCAGGTATACCTGCCATATCAAGATCAATCATTTGCCCCCGCTAGTACATCAAGGAAAGGCTTTAATAGTGTAAAAGATATGGTGTCAGTTGGATCAAGCTACTACGTCAATAATGTATTACAGAAAAACAAGATAAATTACAAGGTAGATCAATAAGTGATGTGGATCAACAAGTGATGGCAATTCAAAAGATAGATGGAAAAGTTGAGCAGGTTTCTAACTAGTTAGAGCATATTCAAAAAGACAAAAGGAGAGATCATAGTGGTGACATGAGCTCACAAAATCTTGAGAAAGTCTAAGTACTCGAGATAACAAAGTCGAGCCATATGTTAAACAAGATGCTTCTTGGGAGGCAACCTAAGTATCTTTTATATTTTTGTATTATTTTATGTTTATATTATTTGCTTAAATTATTTGGTAGTAGTTTGATGCTTGTTTTGATGTGTGATACATTGGATCAGTTGTATTGTTTTGGACATTGGTATATTTTGAAGTTTGGTTTGCAGGCATAGGTTAAAAGCTGAAAAGTTGAAGAAAATGCATGTGAAACAACCTTTATGATTTGGTTTACGAGTCCTAGTTCACACTAGGACTCGTAGTCATGTCTCATAAAGGAAAACAGTAAGGAATTAAAGTTGGCACACATACTACGAGCCAACCTTCCTATTCGTAGGTCACCTACGAGTCGTAAGTGAGATTCGTAATGCCCAAGTATGAATTATAAATTTGTTTTAAGTGTTTGGTCTACTACGAGACCAGGACGTATGAGTAGTAGGACACCCTACAACTCATAGTCGGAGTTTCATAGACCTGATATGCGAAATTTGTAAAGTTGACCAGAATTGAGTATTTTGAGGTGTCAAAAATTCATTTGACCCCTAATTTCTCAATATTTGACTGGTTACTTCCCCCCAAAGCTTCCCCATAACCCCTGTTCATCTTCTCTGACCAAATATTTTGTCACCCACGTTATTTTCCAGTGAGAATTTTTGACACAACCTCTCTAGGATTTTTCATCCTTATTTTCGGTCTATCATTGCATTTTTCTAATTCTTCACTCTCTGAAGTGGTAAGTTTCCTTGTTTGATTTTGGCATATTCATGTGGTGATTTTTATTTATTGTTATATAAATTTGTGTGTGATAAAACTTTTGAGTATATAGATGAGAAAAATGAGTTTGCAAAGTTGAGAAATTTGAATGTGGGCGATTTAAATTCCCCAGTATGATTTGATGAGTGAAATTATTTTTTTGTGTTAATTGTGATGATGTTATATTTATTATATGAGGGTAAAGCATGATTGTGGTTGATGAAGTTTTGAAATCACATGGGGTTGAAATATGGGGTTGTTGGTGTGTTTTTAAAATTTGCCATTGTTTGTATTTCTCTTTGTGATGAATTAAATTGTTTTGATATGTATGAGTCGAAAGATTGGTATAATTGGGTAACTTAGAATGTAAATTGGGTGATGGTTTTTTCTTTTTGGGGTAATTCTTGTTTGGGGTTATCATGCTCGAATGATGAGATTCTTGTGTATATGAGTTGTTGCATTTATGTTTGCTTCTATTGTTGGTTAATAAATATATTGGTTACTTTGTGGTTTTGATGGCAAGGTTGTAGGCATCACAGTTACCTTCTGTTGTCTACTTTGAGGACCCACTACGACTCATAGGTCACCCTACGAGTCGTAGTAGCCCCTCGTAGGAGGCAACAATCACCCATGATTCCTTAACACTTATCATGCGAGACCCACCTATGGCTCGTAGTGTCTATTACGAGTCATAGTAAGGGACTCATAGAAGATGCCTTATTTTTATTTGTATTTTGTTCCCTACTACGAGCCCAGACTATGATTCGTAAGTCATCCTACGAGTCATACCCGTGGCCCGTATATGAATAAAATGATATTTTTTAGGCACCTTAGCACTATGATCTTTTGTAAGACTCGTAGGTCACCCTACGAGTCATACTTGTGTCTCATATCTGCAAATATGCAACTAGTTCAGTGACATTTTTCTGTGTTCTAGTAGTTTAGTTTTTAATTCTAGTCCCTTCTTATTTTTTCAATTTATCTGTAAGTTAACTATTTCTTAATGTGTTTCTCATTAGGGGTTTGCATCATAACTTTTCAGGTCTCACGGCTCCGAAAAGTAGAAAAGAGGCTATCAAAACTTTGGGGAGATGACTGTGAATGAGGCCTCCAAAATTGAATAATCGGAGGGCTCTGTGGAAGTCCACAGAGTTAGGATAGACCCTGAGGCAAATGTGACTTATACCCAAGCCCGCACTGCATAAGTGCCGGTTGAGGTTGAGAGTCCCTCCTAGTCTGAGGAGGAGAGAAATGATGATGGGTCCCAAAGTAGCTCACCCCAGATGATTCCCATGCACACCAAGATAGATTCAGAAGAGGGGTCATAGGCTTAGGAAGAGGAAGTAGAATCACAGCCCCTGGCCGACCCAAGATGGGGGATCCTAGGAATGAAAGTGATTTATGATAAAGGATTGGAGATGGAAGAGGCCCAGGATTGATTATGAGGTAGCAGCACTGGAGGAGGAGCCGATACTAGATGAGGTGGTATAGGAGTCCCTAGCCCTAGCAGCTATATAGAGGGATTAGGAGCAGCTAATAGAACAGGGAGAGAGTAGTTCACATGCAGCTGCAACCTAGACTACAGAGGAGGATACAATGACTCAGGACCCCTAGGACCAGATAGATACTAGTGCTTGAGCACCAAATGTTTGATATTTTGACACTATCCCTTACCTACTATCTCGGGATACTTTGTTCTTTTTGTTAGACAATATTTTCTTTATGTTGGTTTTTGGATATTTTTAAATATTTGTTTTGAATATTGTTTTTACATATCCTTTGGATGTTTAGTTTTGAAATGTTGTTTTTTTAAGTATGTATATTTGTATGTTTTGGATATTTGTTTTTAATATGTGCCTTTAGTTTGGGGACAAAGTATTCTCTTTTTATGGGGTGTGGGATGTTATGGATTAGGGTGAAGTCTGAGTAACCTCAAGTCTATAACTTCCCCTATTTTGATCGTAAGATTTTCTTGTCGTGCTTCTTTTTCCTTGTGGATATTTTAATTTATGTTGAACCAGCATGTTTAGGTAGTGTAGATAATTTGTAGATATATAGTAGTTATGATCTTTTGGCATTTTTTAAAAATTTGGTACCCTCAAAATTTTTGAGATTGTTGGTTATTAGTGAAATCATACATGTGATAATATTTGTCCTGATAATGCTAATTGGTGCTTGAAGCATGACTTGTGAGTCTATATTGATTGTGTATGTGATGCCATGTGTGTGTGAGCTTATTTTGATACATTCATGTATTATGTATGGACTCAGAACTTGCCCTATTACTGTAAGATTGGACTGATGATTTTGTTGGATTGGGAAAGGATCATGGGCCATTGTTCTTTTAGTAAAGTCCACTTTTGCCTAAATAACCTACCAAATGTGATAGTTTATCCCATGTTCCAATTGTTTGAGCTTTTCAGGTACCTATTCTTTCTTGACACCTAGCTAGCCTAGCCTTATTTTATGAAATACCTTGATATTGTCCTAGTCTATCCTTGAACATGTGAACCCCGATTGAGGCTAAAAACCTAAGTTGAGGGTGTCTACAAATAGTGGCCCTGGTTTGGGAAATAGATATTGTGTACTTTGCCTCAGGCTAAAAGTCTAAGTTGAGGGTGGCCCTTGTTATGGTAAAGTAATGAAAATGGGGTGGTTAGTTGTGAAAGAAAGAAGTAAATGAAGAAGTCATGTGCCAGGTGAAAGAAAAGAAAAGAAAAGTTGAATTGGATTGAAGAAGATAGGAAAAATGAGGCACAACTGTAAAAGAGAAAGAAAACACTCGGGAAAAGCTTGAAAAGGAAGAATAAGGGCATATTTAATGAAAATGTTTGAGTATGAAGGTAAGACCTTTGAAAAAAATATGATCCAAGGATAGCTTTTAGTCACTACTTGCCTAAAATATCATACCAAAGCCCTATGAGCCTATGTTGCATGACATTAAGTCCTAAAGTGATCCAAATCCACTTTGTAACCAATCCAAAAGTTGAGTGTAAAGACAAGCCTATGGTGTTAGTCATTTTATATGAATTTCATTTGTGAGAGTGAGAATGCTTACACAGTTCCTGAATTTTAAATGATTTTTGAGTGAGAAAGAGGAACTTCTTTTCTATGTGGGCATTTGCACCGCATGATTGGCATATGACTAATTCAGTTATTGTGGATTATTGATACTTCTTTACTTATCATATTTGGATTGCCAGATACATCTTGGTGTTGTAGCCTACTTACTAACTTTACAATCAGGTTTTGAAAGTGAGAGTTGGGGGTACCTGAATGAGAGCTAAATAATGTATATTCCATTAGAGTAACTATTATGTGTTTCTCATTATCTGTTTAGATTGAGTCGTTGCTTGAGGGAAAACAATAGTTGTAAGTTTACAGTATTGATGTGCTATCAAAATATAGCATATTTGGTGCCTAAAACAGGAGATTTTGCTACTTCTTAATGCTGCTTTTTTATGGTTTTTATGTGTTTTTCTGTTATTATTGCAGAAAAGATAGATTGACATGATTTTGGGAGAAAATTATAGATTTTGCTGAAGTGCAGGACATACGAATCATCCTATGAGTTGTATCCCAAGCTACAAGTCGTAAGCTGCTCTCGTAGCAAGAAATAGTGAGCAAAATTAGGAATCTGCTAAGTGGAGGTCAGCCCTTCGAGGCCACTCTACGAGTTATAGGTCTCACTATGACTTGTGTAGGTGGATCATACCAAGAAACAGTGAGCTAAAAGTTTGGACCAAGAATTGAAGGCCTAAACTATGAGAGGAGCATACGAGTCATAACCCAAGAAATGACTTGTAATAGTGGGTCATAATAGTCATGTCCAAAATGATAGGTGCTGACTATGAGAACCTAATTACGACTCTAGGTCACCTTACGAGTCATACCTGTGTATCTGCTACCAGCTGTCTTTTCTATTTTACTTTTAGGGTATTTTTGTAAATAGTATAAATGGATAATGTTATGTTTTCTTTAAGGGGGATTCGACATTCAAAGATACTTATAAATATTCTATCAGCATTTTTAGGGTTTAGTGTAGATTTGTATCTTTCAATTTGAAGACCCACTTTTGGGGGACTGAAAACCCACATTGTAATCATTTGCCATTAATCCAAACTTGTGGTTTTCAACTTGTGGTGTTCTTGTTCTTCATCGTTTTGGGTAAACTCATAACAATATCTTCTATTTGCATTGTTGTTGATTTTTCCTTAGCCATGAGTAGCTAAGCACTCATGAATTAGGGTTGTGGGAACCATGAGTAGTTGACTTGAAATAACCTAGACTTTGTGTATTTCTTTGATTAAGATTTTGCATGTATTGTTTATTTTCCTTCATCTTCATTGTTGTTTAGTAGTCGCTAACACCAAACCCCGCCCACTATCACGATCCTAACCAAGGTAGTGATGAATAGGAAAAGGAAAGTAAATGACAGAATTCGATTGATTTGTTCTCGTCTAATCAACCAAACTTGACCAAGGGGAGGTTGACTAGGAAAATGGGTAATGGTTAGTTGGCACACCATGGTTGCCAACCACGCGCCATGGTGAAATTTGACCTTTACCTTCACAAGACGACTAGAAAAACCTAAGTTAACATCTTGCATGTGAATTCCCAATTAGATTATATTGTCTAAGGTAATCGAGTCAACAAATCATGGAGAACAGATTTCCTAAGTTGTCCTTAAATTTAGGTGTATTCTCATATAGTTAGTATAGTATTCATTTTTATTTTTATTTTTGTTTTTAAATCATATACCCCCCTCTAGAGATTTTAGTAATCGATGCTTGTAATAATTAATAGTGGATCTCTATAGTTAAGCCCTGTATTCCCTATGGATTTGACCCTAACCTTCGATTAGGTTAATTGCTGACAGCGATTGCTTTTTTATTGGAGCATGAACATCAAAAGTCCTCGTGGAGTAGGCATTACCTAGAATAACGAAGAACATTTATTATAGGAAAAAGCCTTACCTTACTTCTATAGCACGACATAAATGAAGAAGAATGGAAATATTTCCAAGAACACCTCATAGCCTCTTACTCATAGTCATGGTGCTCTTAACAACCATGAATAAGACTCTAATCGACACGGTGTGTTGAATTTTGAGGACCATTAACAACCTAGTGCTCTGATACCAAGTTTGTCACCACCTGAGCCTAGGGCATAGACGTGACATGGCGAATAAGAACCTGAAGGGTCCCCAAATAAGCCTCTTAGAATATTGTATACACATCCTTGGTTACGGAAGCAAACTCAACAATGACAAGAGATAGTAAAGAGAGAAAATGAGACTAAGAGAAGTCTTTGATAGCATAAAACATAGAAGGGTCAAAGCGCAAAGAATAATTACATCATTTCTTCCAACAACACTTCTAAATATAGATTTGCGCAGGGATTAAGACCTTTTCTAGGCTCACCTTCATAGTATCAAAGTTCAACATGAAAAGAAAGTAAGTGATAAGAGTAAGATAGGTAATATCCCTGAACTTGAGGACTCACCCAAGCTCTTCTTCTAAAATGCCAAGACTAGCCACGGGGAGGATGACCAAGAGGGGCTCTGGTTCCTACATATTAACATCATGTTGGAATAGAGCATCATTAGTACATTTGATTGTACTAAGTATGAAGGATGCAATGCAACGAAAGATAGAAAACATAGTCAAAATCCATAATCATAAGCAAGGGATAAGTATAATAACAACATGGCATGTATGACCAATGCTTGAAGTAAAATAAGCTTGTATAGAACATATTACATGTGCAGGAAGAGACCATCATCATAGACCAAGCAAATTAGTACTTGGAATCCAAGGCATGTTACCCCCTTGTAGGGTGATTGAGGTATCTACCCCTCAATTAATAGATGGGCATAGCACCCCTTTCATAGTGGTCAAGGTATATACCCCTTAACATGGTAGATGGGCATAACACCCCTCATCATAGTGGTCAAGGTATATACCTCTCAATATGGTAGATGGGCATAACTCCACCCACCAAAGTGGTCAAGGTATATACCCCTCAATATGGTAGATGGGCATAGCACCCCCCATCAAAGTGGTCAAGGCATGTTACCCCCTAACAAGTTATGGTCAATTTACAACTCTATATATACTTTTCATGCATGCAATATATACATACAATCTTTTCATCATCATAGAGTCACTTGATTCTTAACTTATGCAATAGATCATCAATAGCTCAAGAAACCTTTTTAAGATATTTTATCAAACACTTGACGGGTGTACAATACTAGATCAAAATTATACAATTCAAGAGCGAAATAATGTGAGAAACCTTAATGTAAATCCATGCACCACCTTGTAAAATAGTCATGTAAGATACCTTGAAATCTTTCATCAAATCTCATAATAGATCATAGTTTCATAACCCAAAATATGCGTAGTCACAATAGGCAAACCATCTCATAGTATAAGCTTGAAATAGGTAGACATGTAATTCCAATCAACATTTCATAAAACCCTAACAAAATTTGAAATTAAAACGAATAATAAGCAATTCCCATAAGTAATACAACTCGAAAACATGCAAGCTTCATAAGAAGAAAGGTTGGGCACTATGGGTGGGAGGACCCAATGGTTAAAACCCATATACCTCAAATTTGGGAATTTCATTGATGAAAATTTGAATGAGAACTTGAAGTTTGAATGAAGTTCTTGAGATTCGGAATCAAGCTTGAGTCACTTGAATTTGATGAAATATTTGACTAAGTGTTAGATAGGGTTTTTAGAGTGTTTTGAGTGAGATAGAGTTGAAAAAAAATGTTTACTATAGGTGTTTTTACGCATATAAAGGCATAGGGTCACGACCCCAATGTGTTAAGTTGAAACTAAAAGATTAAGGAAGTGATAACACTGCTCAATGACGGGTCCGCATCGCAGAGCCAATGCAAATGCTCTCTAGAATTTGCAAAGTTAGCAAAAATGAAATTTAGCTATGGGTCATCTAAAATCGGGGTTATACCCATTTTTCACTCAATTTTTCTCCCTGATTAAGAATATGAAGTTGGATTTTTATATCACGCATGAATTTTGAGATATATGGAAATTATAATCATGGGCATCTCCGAAGCACACTTTCAGGGTATTTTTGGGGCTTTTCACACCTGGATATCCCATTGTAAGGTGGACAAACTTGGATGTCCTATTATAAGGCAGAAGAACCTGGATGTCCTATTGTAAGGCAGACACACCTGGATTTCCTATTGTAAGTGGATGACCCAGATGACCTATTGTAAGGTGGATGCATCTAAATGTCCTATTGTAAGGCGGACAAACCTAGATGTCCTACTGTAAGGTGCATGAATCTCGATGTACTATTGTAAGGCATATGAACCGTGATGTAGTAACATGATTGATAGTTGGCCCAAATGATAGCAGAACTCAAATAATTGAAATGGTAAGTTAACTTGTAGTAGGCCAAAATAGTATCTTGATAATAACATAATTCAAATGGTTGCACTTTGAATTTAATCTAGCAATAGGCTCAGTATTGCTTGTTCTTGCATCCAATGAAAAATTATGAGTTTTGAGAGACAACATGGGATCATACTTTTGCTGTTCTTGATCACATAGAGCTTGCAATTGCACTTCATTGTGGTGAAATTTTTGAGAAATTCTCATAAAATTCTTCCTAATTAAGGGTATTTTTACTTTTTTATATATTGAAAACATCGCATATATATGAATTTTTGAGGAACCTCAAAAATTTTGCCCCAGTTTGATTTGTAGGATCTTTATATTCTTGCTTCCTTTAAGAAGAATCATCAGTCAAAAGAAAGTGATCGTCTAGTATTCTAACACTAAGGCTTAATTTTGAATCTACATGTTGATTATGTCTATAAGTTAGATTATTTAACTCTTGATTCAATTCGAAGGATTTGATCGAATTGACTACAAGGGAAAAGAAAAATTTTATTGATAGAGACCAAACCCAATAATGGGCTACCTATGTATCCAAAAGAAATCAGGTCTAACGTAGTTCACAAATACAATAGAAAGAAATAAGATGAAAGGAAATTTCTTGATAAGAAGTAAAGGCACTTTGCTTATGAGAGTCTTCTCCTCATCAATTTCTTTGGTGTGATTTTTTCTTCTATGATAAATGACTTGAAGGATTACCTTGAACAATGACAATGTTCATCATAGCTGACTTGTGATTATTGTTTAGTGGCCCTTGTCGTACTGTCTTCTTTCCTTGTTCAATCAAGTTAAGAATCTTGTTCTTCAATGCATGACATTCCTCAACATCATGACCTTGAATATTTGAGTGATGCATGCATTTCTTGGTTAAATCAAGAGTTGAAGAAGAGTGTGCAAGAATCCATCCGCTTCTCGGTTTCAAAACTCCCTGAGCCCATAATCTTTGGAAAATACTAGTAAATGTCTCGTTTAGTAGGGTGAAGGCATGAGGCTTTCTTACCTTGTGCTGACAAGACTGAGATTATGTGATACGACCCCAACAAGTGCCCGGAAATATGCCTCGAGAATGTCTAAAATCATAATTTTCATATATCTCAAAATTCATGTGTGATTTTGAAAATTCAACTTCATATTTTTGTTTAGAGGGTCAAATTGAATGAGAAAAGGGTCTAAGCCCAATTTTAGAGCAAACTATTTACAATTTTAGCATCCAAGTTTGATGAAAAATAGTGTTCAGGTGTGTCAATGGAGCGACATGCCTCAGTGTATTTTGCTGCCCAATTTTTTTGTCTGGTCCAAGGCTTTTGTGTCTTGGGCCTAAGTGTTCCCGTACATGAAAATACCTAAGCTTATTTCACCCTTATATCATCCAATACATTTTCAAATACTCTCCCAAACACTTAAACAATATTTCATCTCCGAATTTCAAGTCCCAAGACTCAATCCAGATCTAAGAATTTCACTCAAGCTTCAAATCTCTATCTCTAATCTTCATCAAGCTAGTCCCCAAAGATAAGGTATGTGGGTTTCTTTCATGGGTTCCTTTCACCCATGATGCCCAAATCTCCATTTACTTAAATTACATGATCTAAAGTTGATTTACTCATGGGTTTTACTTATTATGAAATTCATTGTACATTATATTAGGGTATATGAAATTGTGATTGTTTTAACATGTTTTGAGTTATGAAACTATTATCTAGTATGATATTTGAGAAGGGTTTTGATATATATTGCTTGAGAGTGTTACCAAGTATCTATTGATGGTTTTATATTAATTTTTCTAGTATGATAATACTCTTGAATTGCATAATTTTACACTAGCACTATACGCCTGCCAAGTGTTTGATAAAATGTCCAGTTATGGATTCTTGAGTTGTTGGAGGTCTAAAGCATGGCATATGAGTTGAATGACTATATGATGATGATATGGATGTTTATGTGAGTTATTTTCATGAAAAGTACCTATGGTGTTGCAGGTAGATTGATGGGTACCCATGTTTGTTGTATTCTTGAGAAACGAAGAAGGCCCTCCCTTGGTGCTTGAAATGTAATGATTTGATGAGCTAGTTCTATGATCCCTACCAAACATGTTATATCATAAGATATGGACATCCTACCGAAAAGGCACTGTCATAACGTAGAAAGCCTAATAGGTTCCACCGAAAAGATCATATTGTAAGGTATGAATATTTTATCAAAAAGGCAATGCCGTAAGGTAGAATGAGTTATGGATCCTCCCCAAAAGATTATATCATAAAGTAGGGGACTTCTTATACTACCTATTTAAAAGACTATGTCATATGGTAGGAGTATTGATAACACTCTCCTAAAAGGCTATACCGTAAAGCAAGTGGGCGCCATTTGACCCATTTCATGAAAGTTGATATAAAGGGTTTGAGTATGTATTCTATATTGATTTCACACTCCTTGATCATGATTTACAAGCATGTTTTACCTTAAGCATTGATTATGCATTTCATATTGATGTTATATCTGTCCTTTGCTTATAGTTATGCATTTCGATTATGTTTCCTAGTATTGCATCCTACATACTTAGAACATTCAAATATACTAACAGACACTCTATGCCTACATGATGTCATCATGTAGGGACCGGAGCACTAATTGATCCTCCTCCTCCTCATGGCTAGACGGATATATTCAAGTTAGTTTTTAGTGAGTCCTCATGTCTGGGGATGATATTTATATTCTCTCATGCTATATTTACATTAAATCTTGTATATTTGGATTATCTATTGGTATTACTATGAGGGTGAGTTTGGTTACTTGTCTTGGCCCCCACTAATTTCTTTGTTTAGAGGTGTTCTTAGACAAGTATCTAATGATGCTATAAGCTTGGCTTTGTTGACTTTCTTGATATTTCATGAAAACGAAGGTTTCCTCTTAGTCCCTATGCCCTTATTTCTGCTCTTTTATTGTTCTTGAACTGCATTCGCGACTAAGGATGTGTAATGATATGTTAAGAGGCTTGCTTGTGGTTCCTTCGAGGTCCCCATGCACCGTGTCACATATAAGCCCTAGTTTGGGTCGTGGAAAATATGGTATCAGAGCACTAGGTTGTTAGATCCTCAGAGTCCTACACACCGTGTCGATTAGAGTCTTATTCATAGTTGTGTATTGTACCACAAATATAAGTAGGAGGCTATGAGACATTTTAGGAAATGTTTCCCTTCTTTATCTTCTAAGTCATGCTGTAGAGATAAGTAAGTTTTCCCCTGTAACAATTGTCATTTGCCTTACTAGATCATGCCTAACACAAGAGGAAGAAGAACCCATGCTCCTAAGGGACAATCAGCTCATAGTGAACTTCGAGATGCTCTCATTTTGCTAGTTCAAGCTATGCCCCATCAAGTTAATCAAGGGGCCAAAGCCTCTCATGCTCCTACCCCAGGATCTAAGGTGAGAGACTTCATGAGGATGAACCCACTGGAGTTCTATGTGTCAAACATGGATGAGGACCCATAAGAGTTTCTTGATGAGATTTATAAGGTATTGGCCATCATGGATGTTTGATCGAAAGATAAGGAAGAGTTTGTAGCCTACAAACTCAAAGGGGTCGCACAAATATGGTATAATCAACGGAAGGAGGGAAAGGGAATCAACAATGTGGTGTGTTCGGTAGAGTTTAAGGCGGCTTTTCTTAATTGATTTTTTCCTCTTGAGCTTAAGGAAGCCAAATTAGTAAAATTCATGAATTTGAGACAAGGTTCAATGAATGTAAAGGAGTATGCCTTCAAGTTCAACCAACTCTCTAAATATGCTCCTCCTTTGGTTGCCAACCTAAGGGCTAGAATGAACATGTTCATGATGGGTGTCTCCGATTTGGTGAGTGACGAATATTGGTCTGCTACATTGATTAGTGACATGGATTTTCCCTGCTTGATGACTTATGCTGAACAAATAGAGGGGGAAAAGTTGAGAAAAAGTAGTAATGAGTCCAAGAAGGCTCGATTGGATGGTAACTCCCAAGGTCTAGAGTCCGATGATGCTCCAAGAAAAAGGGTGTTAGGACCCGTAACGTAAGTTAAACCTCAAACGTCCTTAATTGGTTCGATTTAATAAAGTTTAGGACCAAATACAACATTTCTTCTAAGTTTGGTTCTTAAGAATAAAAATTAATGTGGGGTCAAGGTGTGTATGGGTTTTTGATTGGCACAAGTGGAACATGTGTGCCTATATATACATATATATCCTTACAAGATCAACAACATTCTATACTTAGAAAAATTAGCCAAAAAATTGTTGAACAAGTTGTAGTAGCCT
>JAOTQJ010188898.1:0-21836 GCA_025642045.1 Solanum sejunctum
AAATTATCCATCTCGATAACTCTATCTCCTTTTTCATTTAAAAGCCTATGAAAGTAGGTTTGCCACCTTAATTTAATGGAAGTGTCATCTATTAACACCTCACCCTCCTCATCCTTCATGCACTTCACTAGGTCCAAGTCGCGAGCTTTCCTTTCTCTTGCTTTAGCGAGCCTATACAATCTCTTGTCCCCACCTTTAGCACTTAGATCCTCATAAAGGCGCTCAAGTGCTGCAGACTTAGCATTCGTCACCGCCAACTTGGCTTTTGACTTAGCTTTCTTATAAATTTCCCTAAGCTTTAGCTTTTCATCGTCAACCCTACACTTTAACCACTCCATGTAGGCGACCTTCTTATCTTTTACTTTATTTTGAACTTCCGTATTCCACCACCAAACACCTTTACGACCACCAAAAGGCCCTCTCGTAATACCTAGAACTTTGGTAGCAACCTTTCTGATAAAGCCAGCAGTCGAGTCCCACATACTGTTCACAGTACCTTCATTACTCCACGCCCCAAGTTCTCTCAACTTTTCTTCCATCACGCTAGAAAGGACAGGTGTAAGGCTTCCCCACCGAATCCTAGGCTGGGCATACAAGATCCTCTTCTTCTTTTCTCGCTTGATCTCTACATCCATTACTAAAAGCCTATGTTGAGTGGAGACATTTTCACTCGGAATCACTTTGCTATTCTTACAAAGACTTCTATCGCCTTTTTAGAGAAGAAAGTAATCTATCTGGGTCTTAGCTACCGAATTGCAATAAGTAATCAAGTGGTTTTCCCTCTTCGGGAAACACAAATTAGCAATCACTAACTGAAAGGCTTTGGAAAAATCCAAGAGGGACGTTCCACTACCATTCCTCTCGCCAAAACCAAAGCCTCCATGCACATCTTCGAACTGACTATTAGTCACCCCGATATGCCCATTAAAGTCACCCCCAATGAAGATTTTCTCTGTCACCGGTATACCTCGCACAACCTCATAAAAACGTCTTTTGATTTCCTCACCTAGACCTACTTGGGGAGCATAAGCACTAACCACATTCACAACATGTCTACTCGCCACGAGTTTGATAAGTAGAATTCGATCATTAACCCTCCTAACCTCGACCACATAATCTCTAAGATGCTCGTCTACCAGTATACCTACACCATTTCTACCCCTAGAACCACCCGAGTACCACAACTTAAACCCATCCATGTCCCGAGCCTTAGAACCCATCCACCTCGTCTCCTGGACCACGCTATATTAATACGCCTCCTTCTAAACCTTTTTACTAATTCTACGGACTTCCCGGTTAAAGATCCTATATTCCATGAAGCTATCCTTAACTTGAATAGACTCGTGTCCCCCTCACCCACCTTACCCTGACCCCTTGACCGCAACTGATGACATGACCTTAGTCCACCATGAGATCTTGACGCCACTAAACTAAAACTATTAACTTTCTAAGCTACAACAGCTACAGCAAGTACAGCAAAATTCCTCAATACACAACAGTAATACACACAATAATATATAATGATACACACAAATATACCTAAATATCGCAACAATACTCCGCAATATGCAACAATATTCAACAGTAAACTGGATAGCACTTGACACTTATGAAAAGCAATAGCCCAATGATGCAACAAATATACGCAGCAGCAAGATATAATATAAAAAGTAGTGCCCACAAACATGACAAATTACAACAAATTTAGGTGATAGATAAATAAATAAATAAATAAAGTTAAGTAAGCGAAAGATATCACCTGAAGAGTCCCGCCAAAATCTGAAAATTAAATTCAATGTCGCCTGAACTAGAGTTCGGCGACAGACGAACATCGCCTAATCCTTTGCTCCAGCGCCTAGCCAGTAAAGGAGAAGAAAGGAATATCAAACAGTAAGAGATTGGGGGGATAACACCTGGTCGCCGGTACAGTCAGATACTCCGGCAATTCTGCTTTACCGTTGAACGGGACAGTATTTTTCGCGCGAAAGACGGCCTTCCGACAAGTACCGATCGAATGTAGATTGGAGATCTACGTACGCTGGAGAGAACGAAGATTTTTCGGCGCCGATCTGTGAAGAGATGATGATCTGCAGCTATGACGAACTGTCGACGACGACCTGAAGAGACTATGACGATCGGACAACGACAAGGACGACGACAACCCTGGTTACTACTGACTGACGGCAATGACCTAATGATGGTGACTTGACGACGACAACCTAGCGACGGCGACCTAACTATGATGACCCAAAACTCAAAAGAAAAGGAAAAACACGTTACCAAAAAATATGACCGTTAGTTACCAACCTGTCTCTTGCACCAATATTTATTTTGTATCATCATTTTTAAGTTAAATAAGATTAAAGTTTAATTTAAAAACAAATGGAACAATCATGAAAATGCATACACATACATTAAATAAGAATAAAATTTTTTGTTTAACAACGAATAACTAAAGTTTGCAAAGAAAATGAAAAAGAAACTAAATAAGGTGGAAGGTACTTTTGCTAACAAACATCTTATTCTTAGAAATTGTACCATGAATAGTATTTTGAATATGTCAAACCCAATAAACAATAAAAATTACTCTCAACATAACTAATCCCACCATAACTATCATGATCTGAAATTCGGGTATGATGGCACTCACCTAGCCCACCAAGCCGAGTCAACCTAAAACAAACAACTTAACAATAGCAACAAAAGTGAAAGATAACAATCTATAATATAGATAAGTAGAAAAAAATAAACTACAACTATCCTAAGGACTGGTTCACATGTACAAGCCTCTAAGTATAGATGTCACGACCCAAGTCGAGGGCTTAGACGTGACACAGCGAATGGGGAATCTGAAGGACCCTAAACAAGCCTCTTAGCATATTCACACATCCTTGGTTGCGGAAGCAAAACATCAACAACAAGAGACATAAAGAAGGAAAACGGGACTAAGGAAAATCTTGGATAATCATAAAACATTCGAGAGTCAAGATCATATCATAATTACATCAATTATTCCAACAACACCTCTAGCATAAATTGGGCGGGGGCCAAGACACTTTTCGGGCTCACCTTCATAGTATCAGTTATTCAACATAAAGAAATAACAAAAGCAAGAGTAGCATAGCTAGTGTCCCCGAACTTGAGGATACACTAAAGCTTATCTTCAAAACCAAAACTAGCCACGCGAAGAATGATCAAGAGGTGCTCTGATTCCTACATGGTAACATCATGTAGGCATAAAATATGCATTAGTACGTTTGAATGTACTACGTATGTAGTTTACAATGCAACAAGATATAGACAACATAGCCAAAATGCATAAGCATAACAATTGATAAGTATAATAACAATATGGCATGAATGATCAATGCTTGAAGTAAAACATGCTTGTAGATCATATGCTTGTATATAACATAATATATGTGTAGGAAGAAATCATATCCACATAGCCCAAGCAAGCTTTACTTGAACTCCAAGGCATACCACCGCCTTGGAAGGTGATTGAGGTACATACCTCTTAATAAGGTAGATGAGCATGCCCCCCCCCCCATCATAGTGGTCAAGGTACATACCCTTCAACAAGGTAGATGGGCATGTCACCCCCCATTACAGTGGTCAAGGTACATACCCCTCCACAAGGTAGATGGGCATGTCACCCCCCATCATAATGATTGAGGCATGTCATCCCCTCAATAAGATGTGGTCAACTTGCAACACTACAGATATTTTTCATGAACTCAACACATATATATACATTTCCTTAATCATCATAGAGTCACTAGGCTTGTAAATCATGCAATAGATCATCAATAATTCAAGAATTCATGTCAAGACATTTTATGAAACACTTGGCGGGCGTGTAATGCTAGTTCAAGATCATGCAATTCAAGAGTGAAATCACGTGAAAAAACTCAATGTAACTCAACCCACTAACACATAATAAAACCTTCATGCAAGATAACTTGAAATTCCTCATCAAACCTCATAATAGATTATAGTTTCATAGTTCAAAACATGCATAATCACAATAGACAAACCATCTCATAGTATAATCTTGAAATAGGTAGACATGTGTTTCCAATCATCATTTCATAAAATCCAACATAATTTGTAATCATAATTCATAATACGTAATACCCATAAGTAATACAACTTGAAAACATGCTATTTTCATAAACAAAAAAAAGGTTGGGCACCATGGGTGAAAGGACCCAAAGGTTGAAACCCACATACCTCAAATTTTGGGAATTTCTTTGATATAGATTAGAATGAGAACTTGAAGATTGAATGAAATTCTTGAGATCCGGAATTAAGCTTGAGACACTTGAATTTAGGTGAAATATTTGGTTAAGTGTTAGAGAGGATTTTGAGAGTGTGTTGAGTGATATAACGTAGAAAAATGGCTAAGTATAGGTTCACCCATAAATGGGCATGGGGCCAAGACCCCAATACCTTAGGCCAAAATAGGAGAATTAAGGAAGTGCTAACACACCTCCGTGATAGGTCCGTATCGCGGAAGTATCGCGAATGTCCTCTGGAAATTAAATTTTTGGCAAAAATCATTTTTTGTTATGGGTCTTCTAAAATCTGGGATATATCCATCTCCCATCAATTTTGTCCACTAATCAAGAATATTAAGTCAAATTTTTGATATCATGCACAAATTGTGAGATATATGAAAATTACGATATAGGCATTTTCGAAGCGCATTTTTGGGGCATTTTAATAGATTACTCAAATGAAATACAAGTTATAATGTCTAGTCCTAAATAGAACAAGAACATAAAATGAATCCTCAAGGCGTGGTGCAGACATAGGTAGCTACCTCTCAAGAAATCAGGAAGCTCGATCCAACAAGAAAGAAGTCTAGTAGGATGGACCGGGCTCACAACTGACAAAATGTAGCAAGAGATGAACACCAAACAACAGGGTACTCAACAAATGTAACTAAACTAAACTAAAGTAATGAAGAACATAAGTAACTTCTTAAATTCCAACCAAAATCTATCGAACCACAACCTTGCACTCAGAAAAGACCCAGCACTATATAATATATAGATCACCATAATATAGATATACTCATCATCTAGCATAGTATCTCAATACACATATATAATTAGATCCAACACTTACATCAAGATTAGGGATATAATAAGTACACAATCTCAGAAACAATATACAACTATATCAATCAGATTTTATATGAGATAGAGTGGATGCCGTGAGATGTATATAATGCAGTATAATGTCAAATAATCGTGATACATGTCTGTCATAGAATACACATCTGTGATTAGATGACTGCCTCAGATGGAATCTACAGGTGCCACACATGGACCCCCACTCATGGACCATGTATATGATCATAGCCGATAATCTACCTCGGCTAATGTTACCTGTCCGAAAATGACCTCAGACCGTCAGCATATTGGTAGAGACCTTGGTTACCAAATCCACTTGTTACTGTACTCACATCTTGGTTGGAGCCATCACAAGTATCAATGCATAAATAATAAAAGATGCAAGGTGCATGATCACAATTATATCATAGTAGCAACATCATAATGATCTCATTATCTCAATATCATCAGTGATTCAATATCACCACAGTCTCAATGTATCAATCATATCACAACATAAATACCATCTTGCCATTAATGACAAATGGTTCATAAGGTCACATAGATTATGAATACACAATTAATTTGTAAAGTAATATATCACCATATGAGCAATTCTTCAATATGAAAAGTCACAAGCCTACAATAATACGATTCTATCCCCAAATACTTAGTTTCATACACATAGGAGCATATAAGATTCCTTCATACTTAGTGAAAAGTTAGAAGTCTACTTGTCTCAAATAAAATGTTGAATCAAGTTGAAATGACCATTTTTCCCCTTCTACGATACTCCAAATCACCACAATCAATTTAAATATGGTATCACAACCACATAATGAATCTAGTGAAAATCTCATGCTAGAATATGTAGCCAGGGATTGAAAATTTATGTATGAAAATGTTCCCCACATAACAAGGAATTCAACAGTGAAAACGATTTAAAAAACGAAGCTAAGATAAGGGAGAATAACGGTTAAATTCAGGAAACTCAATTCTGAAAAAAAATCTCCAAATTCCACCGTTAAATTCCCAAATTTAGAAGTTAAAACACAAATTAATCAATGAAAATAGTTGAAATCGGTTATAAAATAGTTATCCAATCAATTTACCTTCAAAACCGTGAAAATACTCTCTTAGAACGAAACTTGAAATGTCAAAAATTGCGGAAAGAGTTTAAATCACTCATTTTAAAAGGAGATAGTGTTCAGGTGAAGACAATGCTCCACAAATGCGAAGAACTATCTGCGAATTGGAGGGAGGTCTGTACGTGCCCAGCAAACGCAGGCCCCAACTCTGCAAATATGGAGGGCAAATGGCCATACACTCCACGAACACAGAGAGGTCTACGTGAACATAGAGAAGAGACTCAATTGCACCAGCAACAACAAAAACCAACAATCCGCAACGCAACAAAAATAAGAACTGGACCCTCAAAAATTCATTCAGAACCCTGTGAACATAAATTCAACATAGAACCCTACTAGAAACGATGATCCGAACTCAATGAAACTTGCAGAATTCAAATTCACAACCTCTGTCGCCCCAAACTCAAGAAGAATAGTTGAAACTAGTTTCAGACTTAAAAACTCAAAATATTTTTAGAACCTCTAAAAATTATAACGAAGCCATTTCTGTCATTTGTTTTACCACCCAGAATCACTGAAATTGACAAAACGTTGATATGAGCTTCTGAACTCTGAATGTTGATCAAAGTCATACCTATGATTCAAAATGAACTGAAAATGCAACTTTGGGCCTAAATTTTTCGTTTTAACTTCGAATTCAGTTTTGTAAGTTCCTCTAGACTAGATTTGGCCTTTCAGAACTAATGGAGTCAACAGAATTGAATTCCAATACTCGAAACTCAAAATGACCACAAAACTAGAATTTTAAACTTTAAGCCTTTTAAAACTCTTCTTTTGCAAAACTCCAACTTTTTATGATATTTTCAAAATTTGACTTTTAGACTTATCTAAAAAATGATTCAAGGCAACTTTCAAAATGAGTTAAACAATAATTAGATCAAAAATATCAAAAATGACCATTGAGGAATTATAATAACTTATCCCATTATAACGTGCATCCAAATTAAACGACCCGTTAAAGTTTCTGTGAGGGCCTGTTTGGAAACCATTTGATTTAGAGATCTTTTGATAGAGTATATTAGTAGAAATAATGCATGCATTAAGTTGGTGTATTAGTATTAATTTGTTTGGTACACTTTTTCATGTTGTGTATAACTTAAGGTATATATTACTAATACTATGGATTTTTAGATAGTAGTAATGCAATGATTTTAATGCATGCATAAGTATGATTAAAGACCCAATTGCCTCCCAAAATCTTTTTACATCTTTTCCACCATAATTGTAAAGGGTACTTTTGTTAATAAATATTTTATGCAAAATATACTATTTTCATACATAAAACTATTCTATGTATAATTAATGTAAGCATAAGTAATACATGCATTACTAATGCAAGCATTATTAGTACATTCTATTTAACATTATTTTTATACAGTCTATCAAATGACCTGTCTGACCCGAGCTATGCCCTAGGTGTGATAGCATATCAATAAGCATACATAAGACAACCAAATCAGCATCACAATCTATAAAAGAATAGGGAATGGGCCTCATTTCATCATCATAAAGGGAAGGAAGCAAACTTCATCCAAAAGCAGAAAGATAAGATAGACTCTTTACACAATATCTAACATGCCTCTAAATATAACATAGGTGGGGGCTATTGGCATGCTCCTAACTCACTCTCAATAGAAGTAGAAATAGTCCCAAAGTACTACACATTGTCCAACAATAATAAGTAAAAGGAGAAGTAGACTAGGCTTGCCTTTGGAGTATAAGAACTCACCGCATAATCTTTTAGAGATCTTCAATTGAAGCTAGCCACAATAGGGAGGAGGAACACTACACCTTACATTATATAATAATGTAGGTAAAATATGCATGACTACTTTAGATGTACTATATATGTGAGGAATGCATGAATAGTAAATTTATAATACAATAATCATCTTAAAATTGTGATATAGAAAAAGAAATTTAAAAGCATAAGTAGATAGGGATGGCAATGGGGCGGGTGCAGGGTGGGTCGAGCTCAACCCATAAATTTTTTGAAACCGCCCCGCTCTGCCACGCCCTGCATAAATCCGCCCCACTTAAATTTTAAAGTTCTTTTATTTTTAATTAAATTAGATTTTTTTGGCCAATTAACGTCTCAACAACTAATTAACTATTTTTAGTTGATATTTTAATAATTATTCTTAATCATTAATTAAAAGTTTCTAATTAATATTTTAACAACTAACAATTTATCAGACTTATCTAGTTTAAATTTTAGAAAAAATAAAATTAAGTCAATATTTAATATAAAAAGTTTATATCTTTAATTTTTACTAATTAGAAAAATTTTATTTCTTTGAATTCCTATTTGGCTTTTTAAATCCGCAACCCGCCCCGCCTCGCATTAGTTTAAAAAAATTACCTACTTCAACTCGCCCCGCATTTCCCATGCCCTGCATAGCTTTAAACCCTCCCCACCCTGCATAGTTCTAAACCCGTCCCTGCCCCGCCCCACCCCATTCCGCCCCGCCCCGTTGCTATCCCTATAAGTGGAAAAATGAAAGGTCAATACATAAGTAAATCATAAGATATTAGTCATGTAAAAGAGAGGTATCAAGAATGATCATAAATCACAAGATGTTAGTCATATAAAAGAGAGGTATCAAGAATGATCAAGTGAAAGCATCGTAAGAATCATACATATGTGTGGGATCAAACCAATAATAAAACCATGCGAGTCATAACATGGAATCTCAAACTCTATCTATATGTCAGAGAAAAGTGAATCTACTTGCCAATGTAGAACTCTACACCGCTAGGCGAGTGTCATAATCATAATGCTATATGTGGATCTACTAATTAGGTTATATTGGCAACATAACCCTACAGTCCATGTACTTATGGGATTTGAAGCTTCTACTAGGAACCCCTTAGTTCAAGCTCCCACCTCAAAGTTCTCTCGGTTATAAGTCAACATCCTATAGAATACTTATCATAGATTCATTAGCTTGTCATAAGTTATAGTTTCATAGTTTTCATGAACAAGTCATATAGGAAATCTAAATCATAGAAATGTTTTCATAAATATCTCATTTTCATGTAATTCATATAATATGGGTGATGTCGCTCAATCCGACTACTTAAAAGAAGTAGGGGCAGTCGTCATCAGTATAATAACCCAACTAAGAGGTTGGGGTTGACTCCCACGGGGAATCATAGTTCAAGATAGAAGTGGTTCGTGGGACTAAGCAATTCTAGGATCTTGGGATTGCAATAATTAAAAGCAAGAATCAAATTATACGATATCTAATTAATAATTTAATTAACAAATAAGGAAAGGAGTTGGGAATGTGCAAATATGAGAATCGATCTACTAGTTGGGTCTAAATATTTGACTATATGAGTTGATAATGAGTGAATAGGCTAGGTTGCTTGTAACTCATGTTCAACTATGACATACTTGTGTTTCATATGGTTCACCTACGATATCACACGCAGATCGCCGAGGACACGCTTGGCCTAAGAAGTCTTAGCAAAACCCCTATTACCTTGTCCATTGAATCAATGGCTGTGGACTTCAACAAAAATCCCAAGAGGTTTCTAGACATTACATCCATTCCATACTCTAATCATTTTGGCTAAAGCAATTATTAGAGATCTAAAGTAAACCCCAAGTTTGCAACCTTGAAATTATAGATGAAACATAGAAATAGATCTACTCTAATTTTGCTTCCCCAAAGCTTGAAAACTCTATCAACCCTTGTACTCTCAAGAAGGAAAGTTATATGTAGTACTCTCTATGTAAAAATTAGAAGAATAATATGTACAATGTCCTTTCTAATTTTTTTATATAGTCCGTGAATATATGTGAGAGTTTGTGCTATGAATTGCCATTCAACGGTCATGGCCGACCATCGATGAGCAGTCTGATGATGCATGATCATAGGCATATTTATACGCCTAATTAGCCAATAATGCCCATAAATAGAGACAAGTTAGAGGGTAAATTCATAGAGTCTAGATGTTTTAGTGTATTTTTCTCTTATTTTGCTAACATAGGGCTGAGTCCGCCAGTTGGTTGTGTTTTTGCAGAATTTTGCTTTAATTGGGAATGTTCGGGGTTATAACCATATTCGGAGGAAAAACATAGCCCGACATTCCAAAGATGAAAGTCAGTAGAAGTAGTAGGAAGATCAAAGTCCACGTGCCAGACTTGGGACAAGGTTACGGAAGCTGAAAAATGTTGAATAAGGAGCGGAGCTGAAAAGTGTGCAAGGTCCGCATCACACATCTGTGCAAAAGATGTGCAAAAGTGCCCAATCAACAAATTAGGCAAAAACACAGTAAATAAAAGGGGTATGCATCGCATATCTGAGGACACGATGTGGAAAAGTCAAGTTAGAAGATTTTTATTTTTATTATTATTATTATTATTATTATTATTATTATTATATCATAGACTTTAGGTTTACATTCTGTTTTTACTTAAGAAACTAAATAGGGATGACGGAGAACCCTTTTCTCAGAGTATATTGGTTTGTTTAATCTTTATTCTTTGGGTTTTTATGTTTTCCATATCATTCATGGTGTATTGCATGATCATGAGTGGCTATGTCTCCATATTCCGGGGTTGCAGCCATAGGCAATGTATAGTTCTTAACTTTAAACATTTATGAATGGGTTCATTAGATTATTCCTATGCTATTTTACCTATACTTCTAAGTCTGGCCAACTAGGGAGTACATTAGTTGTTCATTCTAGATCCGAGAGATATTGGAGTAGATAGAATGTAGTAGTATAGGGAGCTTGTTTGACTAGGAAACTAGGTTGATTCATGTAAAGGAGAACCGTGACAACTACCCTTACACCTCGCTTGATTAACTTTAATGCAATTTTTGTTGGTCTGTCTATCCTTGCTCAACAATATAGTTAGGCAGTCAATAATGGTAGGCCAACAGAGGCGTGCAACCCTGTTCAAGTAACTTTAACCCCATGAATCAATAATTAGGAAGTTAGACATAGATAAACATTGTTAAGATTAAACAGATTCATAAAGGTTACAACCCTGGAATTGCCTGTTAATTGATATCTTGTGAATAAAATTCAGATCAGTTTAGTAGAAATTTCTTTATAATTATTTCACTTATATTCACAAATTTGTTACCAAAATACCATAAACTTGATAAATGAGATTGATTACTGATTTCATTCAAATCACTTGACCTGACTCTCTAATTAGGGCCACTATATTACTTGTGAGACCAGATACACTAGTATGTGCTGGGGAGCAACAAGTTTTTGGCACTGTTGCCAGGGATTTAAAATAAATTAGTTGATTATCTATGTTGTCTTGTTATGTGGTGTTCGCTACATTTGATATTAGTGGTATTGTTTTATAGGTAATTGATCGATAAACTGGAAGATCAGGATTCCTGTTTTTGTCAATCAAATATGAGAGCAGGGGTTTTGTTCCAAACACCACCGATTGAACTCATCAAACAGGAGGATCAAAAGGATAATAAGGAAAAAGTTGGTCCTATTGGAGAGGACATAGTCGATAACAATGCACTTGCACCGCTAGCACCTACAACCGCACCACCAGCACCGAGGCAAGTGAGGGATGTGGCAATCTCTAGAACCACTACTGTTACGAGCTACTTTGTCAAACCTGAGCCCGGTCGGTGGGAACTGAAATAGAACATGGTCCAGCTGCTATACTCTACTGGGTAGTTCACCTGGCTACCAGATAAAGATCCACGGGTTCATCTTCAGAATTTCTTAGAGATTGCTGAGACTTTCATTCTTTCGGCGGTGAACCATGACTATGTAAGGATGACTGTATTCCCCTTCTCATTATTGGGGGAAGCCAAGACGTGGTTGTAAATTAAGCCACCAAACTCTATAGCATCCTGGGATGATCTTGGCCATAAGTTTCTTACTAGATTCTTTTTATCAGGTCAGACAACCAAACTCAGAAGTGAGATCCTGAGCTTCAAGCAGCGGTCTAGAGAGAATCTATATCAAGCGTGGGATAGGTTCAAAACTGTTCTGATAAATTGTCCCCATTATTGTCAAGCTAATGAGGTATTGGTCCATACCTTCATTGAAGGATTGGAACCCAATACCAAGATTCTCCTTGATTCAGCTGTAGGAGGATAAGCATTAGAGAAGACATATGATGAAATATATGCTCTTTTTAAGAGAATTGCTCAAGGAAACCCAGAATGGAATGGAGGGTCCAACCGACTAGCAGTCCAAAAACAGGCCAGAGTGTTAGAGATTGATGCAATAATAAGCTTGCAGGCTCAAATGGCGGCGATGCAAAACATAATTACCATAAACTTTAATGACTTAGCTTTCGGTCTGAAGCAGTAAGCACTTGCAGCGGTAGGTCAGCAACCTACCCTCGTCAATATGGTACAACAACAACAACCAAGTTGGTGTTATGTTTGTGAAGGAGGCAACTATGCTACTGAATCCTACGAGGCTAATCCAGAAGCAGTAAACTTTATGGGAAATGCTAATAGAGGGGGCTATAAAGGATTCAAGAACACACATAACCTGAATTGGAGGAACTACCCAAATTTCTTAAGAGAGAGGGTAATCAGCAGAGTCATGGGACACCTCAGCAAAGACCATAGGGTGGAAATACTTACCAGAATCAGCCAATCCAACAACCTACAAGACAGGCCAATCCAAGCACTATGACTGATAATGAGGTGTTGAGACAAATCTTGGCACACCAGAATAAGTAGGAAAAGGAGATTCTGAGGAACAAGTAGAATCTCTAAAACTTGGAAATATAGTTGGGACAGTTGGCCAGCTCAATAAATTCTAGGCCTCAAGGAGGCCTACCAGGTAACCCTGATCCCAACCCGAAGCAAGTAAATGTAGTTAGCATCAGGAGTGGATGGCCCTTGACTGAATTGGTCCCCAAAAAGAAGAATAGGGATGACTAGAGTGCTACATAGAACAATAAGGCTGGCAATCCTAGCCCAAGCATTAATGACGCAACTTCATTGCCAAAACCTCCTTCTCCATTCCCACAGAAGTTGAAAAAGAAGAAGTCGGATGACTGCTTTCAGAAGTTCATCGAGCTACTAAAATAGGTGTAAATTAACGTACTTTTGATTGATGTTTTCCAGGGAATCCCAAAGTCTACCAAATATGTCAACGACATTGTTACTAACAAAACCAAGTGGGCTAAATATGGGACTGTGGCACTTACAGAGGCTTGCAGCTCCAAAATTCTTAATAGATCACACTTGCCAACAAAGTTAAATGATCCAGGGAGATTTACTGTGCAAGTAACCATTGGGAGTTGTCTGAATGCAAGGGGCTTATATGATCTAGGAGCCAACATAAACCTCATTCCTAGCTCATAATTCTTGAAGTTGGGGCTTGGAAGGCCGAAGCCCACCATCATTGTGTTACAAATGGAAGATTGATCCATGGTGAGGCTAGATAGAGGTATTGAGGATGTCTTAGTCCAAGTGGGATCTCTCATTTTCCCCGTAGACTTTATCATTCTAGATTTTATGCTAGATCCTGAGGTCTTTTTCATACTCAGGTGCCCGTTCCTAGCTATAGGTGGGGTATTAATTGATGTTGCAACAAGGAGGCTAACTATGAGAGCCCATGATAAAGTGAAAGTATTCGATGTGTACAATGAAATAAAGCTATTGGCTATGTATAACGATCTAATAGCCGTCATAATAATAGTGTCATGACCCAAGCCTAGGGCCTAGATGTGACGGGCAAATGGGGAATCCGAAGGAACCCTAAACTAGCCTTATAGCATATCATTACATAAACAAGAGAATTGAGACTAAGGATAAACTTTCATATCATAACATAAAGAACAAGAGAGTCAAGACATATAACACAGATACATATTATGCCCAATAGCACCTCTACTACATAGATAAGAGCGGGGGCCAAGACAAGCAATTGGGATCACCCTCATAGTTAATACATAACCAAAATAAAGGTAGTCTTAATACATAGAAAGAGTTTATAATCAACATCCCCAAAATGGGGGACTCACCAACAAGCTTGTAGGATAATCGAACTAGCCACGTGGAGGAGAATATGATCAAGAGGTGCTCCGGTTCCTACATAGTGATATCATGTAGGCATAAAGTATGCGTTATTACATTTGAATGTAGTAAGTATGTAGGATGAAATGCAACAAGAGGTAGGCAACATAGGCAAAATGCAAAATCATAAACAATGAATAACATACTAACAATATGACATATATGAATGATACTTGAAGGAAAACATGCTTATATAGAACATAACATATGTGTAAGAAGAGACCATTAAAATATTGGGGGATCGTCACATACTACCACCCTTAGGGATTGAGGTATAAACCTCGTCAATAGGTTGGTGGATCATCGCATCGTACCACCTATAGTGCCAGAGTACAAACCACATAATAGGTTGGTGGATCATCGCAGCCTACCACTCGTGGTGCCAGAGTACAAACCCCCGATAGGTTGATGGGTACAAACCCCTAATAAGTTTTACGGATAGTCGCACCCTATCACTCGTGGTGCCTGAGTACAAACCCTTGATAGGTTATCAAGGTACGAACCCCTTGACAAGGTTACCCGGCACGCAACCCCTGAGTATGGCATGGTCACATTCCGACACTATATATAGAGTACCATTGTCACGCCCAAAATCCCATTAAGGTGGACTAGCACCCATTACCAATAAGGCCCGAGAGAAATAACCTATATCTATGTGCTTCCTATAGTTATTATATGGGATTCCTATGTTTAACATTCCTTTAAGAAAGTAAATAGTGATAACAAGCCAAAGGAGATGCATATGGCTAGGCCATTGGGGCCACGGTGTTTAAAGTACGAGACATGACCACACTTTACATAAAGAAAAGTACTGATAAGGGTCGAGACATGCTCTACCTCAACTAACTATACAATACAAAAACATAAGCTCTAGATGCACAAAACTCCAAAGCAACCTAGAGCTTGGTAACAACAGCTGGATATCATGTACTCCTACTGAGGAGTTCCACTAGCACCTGTACCTGCAATATGAAATGCAAGTCCCCTGTAAGGGACGTCCATATGAGATAATGTATTGAATATATAAGGCAAGAAATACTATATATAAAGCAACAGTTCAAATGGAACTATGCACTAGTGTAGGATAAGAGACCACCTTTAGTTATACTGTGGGATCATGTACTTTATATTCTTTTTATTACTTTTCTGTATAATCTGCGCATAGTATGTAATACAAATGACCAACTAATCAGTGGTAAATCTATATCGGAATCGGCCCTGGCTAGGCTTTCCTTTAACCCCTTGGGCTACCCCCCATGATAGGATCAACCCTGGCTAGGTGATGCTTCCACCCTTTCGGTTACCACCTATCAATAAGCAATATACTTTACTTTATCTTTTAATTACCTTTTGGAGTTGTAGGACTATATATACAATATATGACATGCAAATAATCACAAAACACAACACCATAATGAAAGGAGTAAGTCACACAAATAATGAAATGCATAATAGGTAGAACACACATGAACATTATTTAGTAAATGAACTCGTGTATCTTGGTATCTAAGCATGTATGTAGATTTAAAGGTGACTATGTATGGGAGCATATGAACATGTGAAAGAGTTGATATATGGCGGGTTGTTATGTCAAAGTAGATAACAACCTCTATGTACCAAGGAAGAACTTATGTTTCATGCCAAGTAATATGAAATCAAGTAGCCTTACATACCTCGCTATACGAGCTCGCTATTACCTTGAGATAACCTTCCCTTCCTCAAAATATTTATCTACAGTAGAGTAGTTAACAAAACTAGCATTAGCAGCCAATAAATACGTCTTGGCAGCCCAATCACATTAAAAAACACACACGGGCAACAAGCGGATAATTAAAAACCTGAGCGTATTCTGTGAACCTTTCCACCCCTAATTATATTTTCTAATACATATTCTCATATAAATATCATGTGTAGCCTGTTTTAGTGCCATAAAAGTCTTACAATAGCCTACAAAGCACAATACACAACAATTCTATGCAACATACAGATAGGCGGCATAACATTACACCCCTTCGCTACATTTTGATGTCGACAATTCCGAACCTGTTTCAAATTTATCCAAATTGTCCTCAACACATATATACATAAAAATAGCCTTAAAATAGTCTTATAATAGTACCAAAGCAGTAATGAAGGATGTGAGGCAATAGCCTTCCATCCATCAGCCCACAGGTTTGTACTAAGAAGACAATTGCGATATCCTATAAGAACTCATCTTTGCGGACTGTAAAAGTGGTGCATCAACCTTTATACATCACTATAGAACCAATAATCATTAATAAAAGTATCCTACCTTCATAATCGATCCACCAAAAAGAGAAAATCTTCCAAATAACGAAGAAAAAAATGGTTAACAATCTTGGAACACATGTTGTCCAAAATTTTCAGCATATACCTAACCAACATAGTCTCTTGTTTTTCATGAAGAAACCTTATTAAATACACAACCATAATTACTTACCTTTACCTTCAAGGTATAGGGATTCTCCAAGAATCCTAAAAATCTCTTATGGCTGCTTGTAAAGTCAAGAAAGAGTTGAGAGAAAACTTGGAAGACAATCTGATTTTTTTTAGTTCAAGTTAGAATGGCTTATGGGAGCTGTTTTAAACCCTTTTTAAAGGGGGACTTTGGCTGAATTACTAAGGCATTTCTAGACTTACTTTACTAAGTTGGTGATGCAACTTAGTTTCTCTTTCACTTGGGCCTTATTGGGTTCAAATTTGTTGGGCCTTGGCTGCCCATTTTTCCCTTTTCTCCTTAATTAATTTTGGGCCCAATTAGTCAAGTGGATTGTGATGTACTTGGGCTATTTTATTATTCATCTTGGGCTATAAGTATTTTCTATTTATAATGGTAAAACACGGGCTAAAGTTGCACTCTTAACACAAATTTTATTCATAATCAGAATTGGACAAATTCGACGTTGGGCCTCATCTCTGTTTAGCTAGCAAATTTAAGCTAAGCAAGTAGCTGAATCACCTGCTATCTTACTATGTCCTACAAGCACCTCACTTCTCTCACTTTATTTAAAGTCGTGATCTCCTCTATTTGACCTAAAACTTATTTGCACTTGACCCTCTTCAGCGTTAGACATACACATCGCCCTCTAATTCGAGATTCAAGCACTTTTAAAAATTGACGCTAATTTGAAAAGACATATCATGTTTCATTTGCATAGAATTAGTGTTGTAAGATGTAGGGTGTTACATCTTCCTCCCTTAGGAACATTTCTCCTTGAATGTTAGCAGAATTAGATAGTTTAACCAAGTTTAAATCTTTACTTACACAAACTTTTGACAACACACTAAGTATTCACATACCATTAGTGTCCCAATTTTGCATGTTGGACTTCCTCTTTAGATTCATATAAGTAAGGGTATTTTAATTTCATCACGTCCTCGACCTCCCATGTTATTTCTTCTGCTTGCTGGTTCCTCCAAAGTACCTTCACTGAAGTTATTTCTTTATTCCTAAGTTTCTTAACTTGACGATCTAGAATAGCAATAGGTACCTCTTTATATGTGAGATCTTCTGTAACCTATACGTCTTCAAATAGGAGTGACACAGGATGGGTCACCTATGCATTTTCGAAGCATTGAGACATGAAAATCTGGATGAACCATTAAAAGCTCTTGGGATAGCTCTAGTTCATATGCAACCTTCCCGAACCTCTTAATAATCTGATATGGCCCTATGTAACATGGACTCAGTTTTCCTTTCTTACCAAATCTCATAATCCCTTTCATTAGAGATACCTTTAAAAATACCCAATCCCCTACTGAGAATTCAAGTCCTCTCTTTCTAGCATCCGCATATGATTTGTGATGACTTTGGCCTATTTCTAGCCGCTGCTATATTACCTTAACTTTTTCCATGGCTTGTTGTAATAGATCTAGCCCAAACAAGGTGGTTTCACCCACTTCAAACCATCCAATTGGCGATCTACATTTCCTCTCATACAAAGCTTCATAAGGTGCCATGTTAATACTCGCGTGGTAGCTGTTATTATAGGCAAATACAATAAGTGGCAAATAGTCCACCCAACTACCTTCAAAGTCTAATGCACAAGCTTGCAACATATCTTTAAGTGTCTGAATAGTGCATTCTGCTTGACCGTCTATTTGAGGGTGGAAAGTTGTACTCAAATTCACTTGTGTCCCTAAACTCCTTTGGAAGGACTTCCAAAAAATACAGTAGATTGAGCTCGTCCATCAGATATAGTGGAGATTGGGACTCCATGTAGCCTAACTATCTCTTTGAGGTATAGCTTGGCGTACTCTTCAGCTGTATAATCACTGCCGACTGGCAAGAAGTGTGCTGACTTTGTGAGTCTGTCAACTATTACCCATATATAGTCAAACTTCTGAAATGAGCGAGACATCCCGATAATAAAATCCATATTAATCATATCCCACTTCCATGTTGGAAGCTCTATACACTGCATATAACCTCCTGGCTTTTGGTGTTCTACTTTCACTTGTTGGCAATTTAGACTTTGAGACACAAATTCTGCAAGGTCTTGCTTCATGCCTCCCTACCAAAACATTCCCTTCAGGTCATGGTACATCTTAGTTGATCCTGGATAGATGGAATATCAGAAATGATGGGCTTCTTCCATTATTCTCTTTCTTAATCCATTAATATTAGGCACACATAATCTATTTTGCTAGTAAAGTACTCCATTTTGTGTAAGGTCAAAGCCCTTTATCGTACGTTGACTCACCTTTTCCTTAAGTTGTCGTAGAACAGGATCCTCGAACTGATTTCCTTTCACCTCCATTACTAATGAAGGCACTACTGTATTATGTATAATAACTCCTTCCTTTGGAGTTTCAAGAAGGCGAACTTCCAAACTAGCTAGCTGACGTAGATCCTTAGCCACTCCTTGACTTACCATAGCTTGATCACTAGTATTAATGGTTGCCTTACGACTCAGAGCATCAGCTACCATATTTTCCTTCCTCAGGTGGTAAAGTATATCAACGTCATAATCCTTTATTAGCTCTAGCCATCTCCGCTATCTTAAGTTTAGGTATTTTTGCTTAAAGATGTATTGCAGGCTCTTATGATCAGTATATATGTCAACATGAACCCCATAATAGTGGCGCCATATTTTCAAAGCAAATACAACCACTAGTAGCTCAAGATTATGACTTGGGTAGTTTTTCTCATATGGTCGTGGCTGTCTAGATGCATAAGCACTTACCCTACCATGTTGTGTTAGTACATACCCTAAGCCAACTCTTGAAGCATTACAATACACTGTATACCCCTCGGTGCCTTCTGGGAGTACTAGCACATAAGCTAGCTTATTTTTCAACTTCTGGAAGTTCCTTTCACATGCATCATTCCATTGGAACTTGGTCGCCTTATGTGTCAACTTTGTTAGAGGTGCAGAAATAGAAGAAAAACCTTCAACCAAACTCCTATAATAACCTACCAAACCTAGGAAGATCCAAACTTCCATGGGTGTTGTTGGTCTTGGCCAAGCTTTCACAGCCTCTATCTTTTGTGAATCAACCGTTATTCCCTCATCAGACACAATATGACCCAAGAATGCGATTGATTTTATCCAAAATTCACATTTAGAAAACTTGGCATACAATTGTCGATCATAAAGAACCTGTAACACTTGCTGTATGTGATTTGCATAGTCCTCTTCTGATCTTGAATATACGAAAAATGTCATCTATAAATACTATCACGAACACATCCAAGAATGGATTAAATACCCTATTCATCAGATCCGTAAAAATTACTGGTGCATTCGTTAGACCAAATTACATAACAAGAAATTCAAAGTGACCATAGCGTGTTCTGAAAGCAGTCTTAGGTATATCTTTCTCCTTCACCCTCACTTGGTGATAACCTGATCTCAAATCAATTTTTGAAAAGCATTTGGTCCCAGTAACTGATCAAATAAATCTTCAATCCTGGGGAGGGGGTATTTATTCTTAATTATCACCCTACAATTGTCAATAGTTGATACACATTTTCAAGGTGCCATCCTTTTTGCGTACAAGTAATACTGGTGCACCCCAAGGTGACACAGTAGGTTTTATAAAACCTTTCTCTAATAAGTCTTTTAACTGCTCTTTAATTCACGCAATTTCACTGAGGCTATTCTATATGGAGGGGTAAAATAGGTTGAGTGCCTGGAAGTAAGTCAATACCAAAATCTACTTCTCATTCTGGAGGTAAGCCTGGAAGTTCTTCAGGGAACATATCAACAAATTCCTTCACTACTGGAACTGATTGAAGTGTTGGTGATTCTGCCTCCATATCCGTCGTTCTAACTAAATGACATATATACCCCTTAGATATCATCTTTCTTGCCTTCAAATAAGAGATAAACTTACTCTTTAGTGCCCCAATGTTGCCTTCCCATTCGAGAACTACCTTATTTGGAAAGTGGAAGTACACCCTCTTAGTTCGATAATCTACGGTGCCATAGCAAGAAGCTAACCAATCCATACCCATTATAATATCAAATTCCACCATTTCTAGATCAATAAGGTCATCCAATTTATCATAGTCATAAATAGTTACTACACAGTCATAATAAACCTTTCTTGCCATAATAGCCTCATCGGTTGGTATGGACACTTCAAATAGTTTATTCAATAATTTGGGTGTTCTCTTAAGCTTCCCAGCAACTAGTGGGGTAATTTATGATAGTGCAGAACGAGGGTCAATTAAATACATATACGTTTTGTGAAAAGATGGACAATAAACCTGTGACCACATCAGGTGAAGCTTTCAAATTTTGCCGACTCCCTAGAGCATAAGTACTATTTTGGACTCCACTATTGCTTGCTGCCCCTCTAACACCTCTACCACGACCCATAGGTGCTTGTTGACCCCTACCTAATGGAGGAACTGACAATGATGATGCAATAGCTGACCTAGTTGATTATGCTATATCACCCATATGCCTTCTCGGACAATCTTTTATCATATGCCCTGGCGTACCACACCAATAACAAGAGTTTGTCCTAACACGACATAAACCCGAATGACTTCTTCCACACTAGGAGTCATTTGCTGGCCTGCTGAATATCCCGCTGTCCGGGCACCTTGCCTTTCACTTCTTGGACCAAACTGATTTCTCCTAGACCCTTGAAGTTGCGGTGGAGCACTGGCTATAGAGCAGGAGGATGATGGCCTGGGCGTTCTATTATAAAAATGAGGCCTAATCTCACCTTTGGGTAGTGTAAACTGCCCTGTAGGCCTGGCCCTCTTGGACTGCGCCCTTTCTAACTCTTGTGTCCTTCTGTTTTGCCTTTGATTCTCCAATCTCTGTGCAAAATCTTGCATTCTAGCTATATCCATGTATTTATTTGAGGAAGTAATGGTACAGTCTCTGACTAGATAGGTATCCAGTCTATCCACATATCGATGAACTCTATCTACCATAGTAGCAACTATATTAGGAGCATACTTGGCTAGGAAATTAAATTGAAGGCTATACTCCCTCACACTCATATTCCCTTGGTGGAGGTTCAAGAACTGATCTGCATGGGCCTCT
>JAOTQJ010188919.1:0-21830 GCA_025642045.1 Solanum sejunctum
CATTTGAAAAGTTCCTATCATGTACAAATTGGGTTTGAAAATACTCTACGTTCATGTTTGGCCAAATTTTACAATAATTTTATTTTGTGTTTGACTGTTGAGTTTTGAACCCATAAATAGTGTTTGTTTGACTGGAATGAGAGAATTGGAAAGCTATAAGTCAGTTTGTTTTGAAATTCTCTCTAAATGTGATTTTGAGCAGTTTTGGCAACATTTCGTAAAAGAATTACTATTTGACTTCAAAGAGAATACTTTGTGTATTTTCAAGTGTTTGAAATCAGTTTTTGTGCATATGATTCTCATGATTCTGTTCATGCCCGTTTGGCCTCGTTTACCGGTTCCCAGGTCGGATATTTCGTGCGCTGATATGGTTATATGTATATATATATTCCGAGGTTGGTTGTATACGGCGGGTCAGTTTGTCCATGGACCAGCTTTGCTTAGCGAAGACATAAGGATCTAGGATGGGATGGCATCATGACGTGTGAGTGTTGGGTCGAGTTCGCCCCAGCTCACGGGAGTGCGTGGCACCATCGTCTCGGCTCCATAAATGGGCATGATGACCTTTATGCTTTATAATGCGTGGACGCTTGGCCCCATCGCCCTGGTTCACATAGATTGTTTGAGGGTTTGTGTTAGAGATTTCGGATATTTGAAACTTCTGGTGTTATGCTGTGGTATGGCACGCGTTTGGAGGTCACTATCATTCCCATCCGATATGCATTATTTTGATGTTTGAAAAAGAATAAATATTTTTATGTTGACATAAAGGTTTGACTTCTATACTTTCTTATTTGGATTTTTGTTTTCACTCATATTTTGGGCTTTCTGCTTTACATACTTGGTTCATATTTTATCTTGACCCCCTCCTTTCGGGGGCTGCGTTTATGCTCGCAGGTACAGACGAATAGGTTAGAAGGTCATCTTCTTAGGACTTTCGCCTACCGTTGAAGTGCTCCCTTACATCAGGAGCAGATCGTTGGTATATTCTTGTACACATTCCTTTGTATTTTGCATTTATATATATATATATATATTCGAGGGTATGACGGGGTCCTATCCCATCGTGTGGTCCGGTTTTTGTACATAGAGGTCTGTAGATACATGTGGGTGTTGGAAACTATGTTGGTATGATCGTTTGTATGATGTGTTTGTTGGGCGGTTCTGCCACCGCGGTGACCTTGTCGGCCCGCATATGTGTATATGTATATCTGTTCTTATGGCAATGTCTGGTACTGTTGGGTTCGCTGTTTGCAGGTGGGGTTGGTTAGAAAAAACAGAGGAAACTCTGTTGAAATTTTGTGAAATCCCTTAGCTATCGTAAATGGAGATTCGATATAAGTGTATGTCTGGGTGCCCTATCGGCACCATTCAAGGCCCCTGGGTTGGGTCGTGACATATCCCTAGGCAAATCCCATCCATATGCAACCTTACCAACTTCTTATACACTCTAAAAGGAAATCACAACCATAACTCATTTGTCAACCTTAACCCCACCTATGCTTCTTGTTGCTATGAGCCACCATCTCCCCCTTGGGAGACAACCTCCACTCTACCATCTCTCCACCTAAAACTTCCAACCCTAATTAGACAAAATCAAGGGCTTGCTTAATCTAAACGTCTCCAACCAAAGAAGATTTGGAACCATCAAGAATACTACACCACCGTGCTCAATTTCCTCCAACCTAATCCCTCAATGTAGAAAAATGATAGACCCCACTAGTCTCCTCCTTGCCATCATTATCCACACGCACTAGACTACTTAGAGCACCAATCACAACAGTAGCCCTACCAGAGAAACTAATGCACACTCATACCATAATCTTTAAAGAATTCTACACTTGCTATCCACAGTGCACACCTATCATATCTAGCAAACAACCTCTCATCCTCCAAGACTTGCAATACTACCCCTAAATAATTCACAAGCTCTAAATAAATTAATACTTCATTACTAGGGACCACCACAAAGATACCAAGGTAGGGTTTTAAGACCCAGTTCAAGAACCCACAAATACCACTGGTGCATAAGTCAACTAAACAACTCCATCAATACTAATAATGCTCACTCCTAGTCCAAAAAGACACTTAGGGATATCACCTACCCTCATGCTCTCTTTGGGACAAAACCCGTACCAAAGATCAATCTTAGAGAAGTGACTAACCCATTGTAGTTGATCGAATAAATCGACCCTCCTTAACCATCATATTACAACCTTATGGGTTCTATACTCTTTAGAAGTATGCTATCCAAGTGCCTAAACTACCCCAAGACCTCCAACACATTAAGCTAAGTCCAACTGAGATCACAAGACAAGACTGTATGCAATGATAACATACGCAACCCTTATAGATCTCTTCTAGCCACTATAGACTCACGCAACCATCCAGGACACACACATGAATCCTATTAGCACCAAGAAATCACACAAGAGATGGCAACTCCCGGACCTATCAAATCACCCTACTCAAAATGTTGGTCACACTTACTTAGGGTCAACTAAGTCATAGGAGAATTAATACAAGATTACCTATTCACAACCTCCAGTATTAGCCCGCTAAGCCTAAGAAGCTCCTAATATCTAAGGTTCAAACATCTAGGCCAATTTCTAATCACCTTTGTCTTACTAGGGTCCACTTTAGTACCAACACCCGACATCAGACGACCTAGGAAGGCAACCTCTTACAACCAAACTCCCACTTTTCCTATTTAGTATCTGACTTTCTTCCTTGAACTCTGTAGTACTACCCTCAAATGACTCACACATGCTACCTCATTAGGTAAACTAACTATCATATCATCACCAAAACCACCATACGACTATTAGAGTAGGGATTAAGGATGTTAATCATGAGACTTATAGGCATAATTGGTGTACTAGTCAAACCAAAAGACACTACCCTAATTTTAAAATATCAAAAAGGGATATTCAAGGCCTCATCTATCACTACCAACAATTCTATAAACAAAATAACTTAGGTTCAACACCTCCAATTCTCACAAGATTATAAATGCAACCCCTTAGAGATCAATTGTACCTTAAGACATAAAATGGACCTAACCCCTTGCTATCACTTGACCATCACATGAAGACTCTTCCACTCAAGGATTGGCTCATTAGAGATTTGGGATCTAACTCTATAGGTCCCACTATCCAAAGGAGACACAACATGCGTGTAACTATCCCATTCCAAGTACCACATCAAAAGCCACCACATCAAATCTAACAAACCACAAGGCAAGACCTAATGCAATATAAACATCGAACAATACCTATGGTCTTTCTAGCAGCAATATACCCAACCAAGAGGTAAATACCAAAGGTTCACATCACAATTTGGGACACATAAGAAGCCCACTAGCAACCAAAAGAAATAATGTGAGAAATAATAAAACTAAGATCAATCAACATCAAAACCTTCAACTTACCTTCATTTGCCTTCCTCTTTGAAGCGGCATGATTAACTAGAAGAGCAAAGAACATTCATTAGAGGGGAAAATCCTACCTCACTTCTAAAGTACGACATAGACCATAAAGAAGGAAAATATTTCCTAAAACGTCTCATAGCCTCCTGCTCATAGTTATGGTGCACATCACAACCATGAATAAGACTCTAATCAATATGGTGTGTTGGACTCCAAGGATCTATCAACCTAGTGCTCTGACACCATCTTTATCATGACCCAAGCCTAGGGCCTAGATGTGATCGGCGAATGGGGAACCCGAAGGGACTCCAAGCAAGCCTCATATCATATCATTACACATCCTTGGTTGCAGAAGAAATTAAAAAACACTTAAAGAATAGAAATAAGGGCAAAAAGGCTAAGGGAGAACTTGTGATAACATAGAATCAAGAGATAATAGAATCAACTCACAGCCTAAATACATAGGTTTGTCCAATAATAACTCTACTATATAGATAAGAACAGGGGCTGAGACATACAACCGATCTCACCCTCATAGCCAACATAAGCAATAAAGCAAAATGTCTCAATACATAATAAGACCAATGTCCCCGAATTGAAGGACTCACCAACTAACTTGAATGATACCGAAGTAGCCACGTGGAGGAGGATAATGGCCAAATAGATCTCTGGTTCCTACATGGTAACATCATATAGGTGTTAGTATGTTTGAATGTACTAAGTATGTAGGATGCAATGCAACAAAAGATAGGGAACATAGTCAAAATGCATAATAATAGGCAATAGGCATAATATAACAATATGGAATGTAGTAATCAATGCATAAGTAAAACATGATTACAATTCATTCAACTCATATAGATCATAATACATAGGTGTGGGAAGAGACTTCAACCAAAATAGAATAAGACCAAGCAACCTACGACTTGGAATCTCGATGATTACCCCTCACCAGTAAAGAGGTGGTCTACTTGCTAGGGTAAACCATACTTCAAACTTACAGGAACATGACCCATTTCATATAAAGCAACCTTCCTTATAGGAACCCGACCTAATTTTGGAAAGGATTTAAGACCCCACTTCAACTTACGGGAACACAACCCAATTTTGTGTGAAGCGACACTCCTTACGGAAACATGACCCAATTTTGGAAAGGATTTTAAGAGATAGTTCACTAGATGGATCCACTAGTATAGCAAGGGAATAACACTATCCTATAGTTGCACATAGTTTTGGGACTTGGGGATTCGCCTCTAGTCCACTGGGTGCTAAATCTAATCCCATGGAATATATAAGATAATCATAGCTTTAATAACTTGCAACAACATATATAGAGGACATGGAATGAGTATCTCATAACATCATTGACCTCAAATAGAGAGCCTAACTTCAATCATAAGAATAGATCATCATCAACCTTACCCTTGAATTAATATCAACATTGAGGGGCTCGAAAGAGGTAAAATCTTTAATAAATGGCCCAAACCCGACTTTACAACATCATCAATATTTCCATGAATTAGACATATCTTAAACTCATCATGAAGTCTTTCAACTCATAAGACATGCATTGGACCTCCAATTCCTCAAGAAATCATAATAAGATATTTTATCAAACACTTGGCGGTGTGTAGTGCTAGTGTAAAATCATGCAATTCAAGAGTGAAAACGTGCAAGTAAATCCCATATAAAACCATTAATCAATACTTTATAACATCCTCAAGCAATATACATCAAGACCCTTCATAAAATCCAACATTATATCTAAGATTTAAAGCTCAAAACATGCTAAACAACCATACTTTCAGGAACTCAAATCATTGTGCAGTAAATTTCTTAATATACAAACCCACATGTAAAATCAACTTTAAATCATTCAATTTAAGTAGAAAATAGGATTGGCCACCATGGGTGAAAGGACCAATGGTTGAAACCCACATACCTTAGCTTTAGAGAAGCTCTTGAGGAAGACTTTAATGGAGACTTGAAGCTTGAATGAAATCGTTAAGATTGGTCTTGAGTTTTGGGACTTGAATTTTGAGAGAAATATTAGTCTAAGTGTTTGAGTGAGTATTGGGGAATGTTTAGGATGATATGAGTGTGAAATAAGGCTAATTATAGGTATTTTCAAGTATGGTAACCCTTAATCCCAAGACTTGAAAGTCTTGGACAAAATAAAACAAAATAACATGGCCACCGGATTAGTCACTGTATTTCTGCATAAATGAGTTCTACGAAAATGGACATAAATTCTGGATTCGAACTCGGAATGAGATGAAACTAAGTGCATTAGAAAGCTAATTCAAAGTGACTTAATTTTGTAGGTCATGGCCACCCAGTTCTTTGTGTGCTAAGAGATATGCCCCTTTAAAATTGACCCTCCTTAATCGCATTTGTGTGATTTTTGAATTTTGATACGGTTGCTCTAAAATTTGAGTTAGAGCATTTTCTCCTTATATTTGACCCTCGGAATAAGAATATGAAGTCAGATTTGTCAAAATAATGCATGGGTATTGAGATATACAGAAATTACAATTCTGGACACTTCTTAGGCATATTTTCGGACACCTTTCGGGTCGTTTTAATTTGGTTTTGTTATATATATTTCTTAAATTTGTAAGTTTTATATTATTTAGCATTAAGGGCTAAGTTCTCTACCTCCAAAAACTGTTACAAGATTGGAGAGGACTGGAAAATGAAAAATACTTACAATGACCCTATGAAGTCACTAATTGCATCTCATCTTTTATGTCTTGCTCTTTACACCGTAGAGTATTAATTACTTTCCATTTGATATTTTTTATTGAATACTACTTACCTTTAAAAATTCTCTAATTCCTTTCTTTTCATATAATCAACTAGATATTAATGGAATTATTCTCTGCCACCTTTTCTAGCTCTTGTTGCCACCCTTTTTGATCCAGTAGCCTAGGAGGTCAGAGGTGTGTTCTGGTATAGTACAATTCTCATTTGCTATGCTTGTAAATATATCCCACACCTGAGCAGTTATCTTACAATGCATGAATAGATGTTTGTTAGTCTCCATAGCCTCTTTATAGAGGAAGCATTTGGATGCTATGTTGCTGGCCCTCTTCTATATTGCCTCATAGGTCAGCCAACTTTTTCTAGCAACTAACCAAGTGAAGCAGTTCACCTTGGCAGGAGCCATACTTTTCCAAATCATGTTCTAAAGTCTAGTGGAGCTTCTTGTGCTTCTTCTAAGACCCTAATGATATAGTATATTCACCCAAAATACCCCATCTTTATGATGTCTCCATGCTAATCTATCTGGCTTTAAAGTAGCACCAAGGAATCCTCCAATCAAGCTCAAGAACTGTACTACTCTATCAATTTCCCAATCACTAAGTAGACTTCTAAATACTAGATTCCAACCTTGTGGTGACCATAACTCTTCTATCCTACTATTGGTAATTGCATAAATTGTGAAAACACCAAGGGATAGGTCTTTTAGGATTCTATTTCTACACCAATTATTTTGACCAAAACTTTGTTTTGTGCCTCTGCCGACCACAATCTGTGAGTTGTTCTTGAGAGTCACCCAAAGGTTTCTGATGGTCCTCCACACCCCAACTTCACAGGTATTAGTGACATCACTAGTGCACCAGAAGTGTTGTTACCTAAATTTGTGATATATTATCTCTTTCCATAGAGCCTACTCCTCTTGAATGTATCTCTCTATAGCCACTTTGAAATAAGGTTCTTGTTATGTTTAAGATATAGGGAGTGAGAAATTCAAAAGTGCCTCTACAAAACCATATTAGTTCTTCTTCAGTTATTGTTTGAACATCCAAGATGTTTAGAGATGATCTCCAACTTTCTGTCTCTTTGTACCAAATTTTATAAGAATTCACAATTACATTTCTAATTACCATAGGATTTGAAGACAATTATCCATTAATCACTAAGGATTCTATATTATTTTCTTCTATTGTTCGCTATAGTGTCACGACCTAGGCCTAGGGCCTAGATGTGATTGGCGAATGGAGAACCCGAAGGAACCCCAAATAAGCCTCATAGCATATCATTGCACATCCTTGGTCATGAAAGCAATTAAAATGACAATGAGAGATAAGCATAAACAAGGGAATTGCAACTAAGGGTAAACTTCCATATCATAACATCAAGAAACAAGAGTCAAGGCTCATAAAATAGATACATAACATGTCTAATAACACCCATACTATATAGATAAGAGTAGAGGCCACAACAAAAAATCAGGCTCACCCTCATATCCAACACATAAATAAAGGAAAGATAACAAGAGATCATAAGCAACTTCCTCGAAATGGAGGACTCATCAATAAGGTTGAGAGACAATCGTACTAGCCACATGGAGAATGATGATGATCAAGCGGTGCACCAGTTCCTATATGGTGATATTATGTAGGCATAAAGTATGCGTTAGTATATTTGAATGTACTAGGTATGTGGGATGCAGTGAAACAAGAGATATGCATCATAAGCGAAATGCATAATCATAAGCAATGAACAACATACTAATAATATGACATGTATGAATGATGTTTGAAGTAAAACCATGCTTACAGTCCAAATCAACTTGTATAGTTCATAATACATAGTGTGGAAAGAAACCTCAACTGACATAAAATAGACCAAGAGAGCTACAACTTGAAATCCTGATGTCAACCCCACATTGGAAGAAAGGGGGAAGTTACTTGCCAAGGTGAACCTTCTAATGCCTAAGTGGATCTACTAAGCCTTCTATGAACTGGGTATTCGCTTCTAGTTCTTGGACTTGAGTGCTCGCCTCAAGCCTGGACTCGGGTACTCTCCTCAAGCCCTCATATTTAGGGTATTCATCTTAGAGATTTGGGGATGTAAGTCTAATGCCTTCACCTACAGTGCCATGTAGTTTTAGGACTTGGGGACTTACCTCTGGTCCACACTGTGATAAGTCTAATCCCAAAGAATACATAAGATAATCATACTTTAATAACTTGGAATAAGTATAGAGACATGGCATGAGCATCTCTCAACATCATTGATCTCAAATGGTGAGCCTAACTTCAATCATAAGAATGGGCCATCATCAACATTACCCTTTTATTAACACCAACATCAAAGGCTCACAAGAGATATAATCTTAAGAAAGGGGCTTAATATTGTCCTACAACATCGTCAACTTTTTCATGATTTAAACACATCTTTAGAAAGATCATAATCATTATAGAGTCATTTGAATCATAACTCAACCAATAGATCATCAAAACTTAAAGAACCCTTAAAAAGATATTTTATCAAACACTTGGAGGGTGTGTAATACTAGTGTAAAACTATGTAATTCAAGAGTATTATTATGCTAGAAAATCCAATGTAAAACCATCAATAGATACTTGATAACACCCTCAAACAATATACATCAAAACTCTTCATCAAATCTCATAATAGATCTTAGATTCATAGTCCAAAAGATAGTAAAATAGTTAAAATTTCACAAATTCCAACATAGTGTGCAGTGAATTTCATAATAGATAAGACCCATGAGTAAATCAAGTTTACATAATGCAATTTTTAAGAAAAGAAAGCTTGGGCATAATGGGTGAAAGTAACCCATGAAAAAAGCCACATACCTTAGCTTTGGAGATGAACATGATGAAGATTGGAGATAGAGACTTGAAGATTGAAGGAAAACCTTTAGATCTGGATGACATTTGGAACCTTGATTTTGAGAGAAATATGAGTCTAAGTGTTTGAGTGAGTATTGAGAAATATTTAGAATGATATGAGGGTGAAAAATGGCTAAGTATAGATATTTTCATGTATGAAAAGTCTTAGGCCCAAGACCCAAAAGTCTTGGACCAAACTTGAAAACTGGCACCAAAATAACATAGAGGCACGTTGCGGTAGGAACACACACTACACACTAGAGATTGGCACTTTAAAAGTTCAAATTTTTCTACGATTGCTCTAAAATTCGGTTAGACCCATTTCCTACTCATTTTTTTTCCCGAATAAGAATATGAAGTAAGATTTTTGATATCGCGCATGAATGTTGAGAAATGTGGAAATTATGATTTCGAGCACTTTCGAGGCACATTTTCGGGCACTTTTTGGGGTTGTTACATATAACCACTCTATGGAAGAACTTTATGTTCTTGCAGAATATAATATCTAACTTTGCATATTTTGTAATGATGTAATGGAGATTGAGCTCTATCAAAATGCCAACTTGAGGTATATTTCTATTTTTATTTTTAATTTTATGTTTGTCATTAATCTAATTTAAGTTGAGTATATGTATATCTCTAGAAAGTTATATGTTTTAATCATGGTTTTCAATCCTCAAAAACATGAGGATTAATGTCTCTAAATATTCCTATTTATAATAAATAAAATTAAGCCTAAAATAATAAGGAAAATAAATCCTAGTTGGACTAGGAAAACTTGAACATATCTGGACATTTGGCTCTTCACGGAGCTCTTTAATGAACGTGAACTATACCACATACCTTGAATGGTCTCGTAGTGCTTTTCCTTCAGCTTTTTCATTGCCTGGACACTGGATGATCTCCTTCATGAGCCATACAATGCACCACGGGCTGTTAATGGCCTCGAGGTGGTTGCCATCACGTTTGGACATTGGCCACACTACCTAATTACATCACGAGTTCCCTCATGCCTCGTGGTGTTCACCAATGGAGGTGGAGGGGATCGTGGTGTGTCATTTGGTGGCAAAATATGGCTGCCTTAGCCTAGTACCTTCATGATGGCCCCTTTATGGAAGTAGCATCTCGTTAAGTGTGCCACAAGTCATGAAAGTTTTCATGGTGTTCACTTTGTTTCCACAGTTGGTTGCTTCGAAATTTTGCACTTCGTACATGCTACTCATTCCAATGTCCCACTGTATATGTGTTGGTTTCTGTCCAATAACTTTAAGCAATCTTCCTTCAATTGGTTACAAACACATCTAACTTCCAATTTCCAGTTGCCTTCACGTTTCTAGTTTGTTCTCATCCAAATTCAAGCAATTGTTGTTCTAGATTTCATTGTTCAATACTCCCTGCTCCCAACTTTGATGTCCTGCATTTTAATATCCAGTACATGATCTTTGTATATATGACAGCCGTTCAAAGCACAAATCTGTCATTGTACATTGTGAAATTTGATCAATTCTTCCTCGAGTGCTCACATACTTATGAAATATTTGATCCATTTAGTTTTCACAAGCTTTTCCAATCCTTGCATTAATGTTTCTAGGAATTCATTGACATGCTAGACTTCCTCATGAGCAGCACCCTTACAAACTCCACGCAAATCAGTCATTGTGTGTTTAATCCATGAAATTATCATTTTACTAATAAAAAATAACATACCTAGTGATATCCTATAAGTGGGGTCTGGGGAGGGAAGATTGCACGCAGACCTTACCACTACTTCATAAAGTAGAGAGTCTGTTTCCTAAAACCCTCAACTCAAAACCCATTTTCCTAATAATAAACATAAAATATATATCAAACTAACAAAACATGCTTAAGAACTCACAATATTTCTATGTTTTGGGCATCATAAATAGAGTATTTTCATGACTCATCATATGTATGAGTAGCTATTAAAATGCTAAAGTATTACTATTTATATTGTATGAATATTTAAGGTACTATGGCAATTAATCCGTATAAGGAAGAAATTGTTTGAGTAACTTAATCTAACGTCTTGAGATATCTATACAATATAGCAGCTACTAGTGTTGAAAATATTTTTTGCTGCATTATCCTCAACGGCTACCAATAGCCTCTTATTAAGCTTCAAACCCTTCTTGATTATAGAAACTCCAACTCTTTCTCTCATCCTATTGCAAGTTCTTTATCTTTATTAAGCAACACTTGATCGAGTTTGATCTTTACTTGCTTTATCAACAATCAGAGGTTTCTCTACATCCGAAGCTATGGAGAAAATAAAGCATAATTGAACAAATATGAGTTATTTATAGTTTCTACTTCTTGAATGCCCATAGAAATAACAATAATAATCTCATGTAGTGCCTCTTTAATTTCATCTCTTGATTTTTCTCCAATTATTTTTGTCTTCTTACAATTTAATTCCAATCTATTCCTCAGTAAGTGCCCTCTAAAGTCACAACTACAACATCTTGAATGATAAAAATCTTTCATACATCAGTGAAATGATTAGTGTCGTATCCATAGTCAAAATAACCAATTGTCATACCTGTGTTAGATTATCTGAAAATACACTACTTTTGGCGAATTTGACACGTACTCACTGACACTTTTGAAGAGTTTGAGCAACATATGTCATGGTCATGTCAGTCTCTATTACAATCCCAATCAATCTTATTTTCTACTACACTTTACAAATTTGACTTGCAATCTCCAATTGCTTCACTACCTTGAGTTTGATGGGTTTGTTGAAAGTGCAGAGGGTAATAAGTATATTGTAGCCTATTCTTGATGATAATAACATTATCAAAAGTGGAGAATAATTAAAAGTATGTGCTGAACATTTATTATGATCACATCATGATACTAGTAGGTAGTGGAGTGTTACGTTGCTTGTTAGTGTTTGTTGTAGTACTAGAATATTCTCGTAATTCTAGTTTTTGATATTTATCATTGTTTTTTTACTAGTTTTTAGCTACTACACTTTTTTGTTATTATTTGTATACTTTCTGTTAGCCGTTAAACTGCTTCTTATTAGTTGTTGTAATTACATCATGATATTAGCAGGTAGTAAAATGTTGCGTTGCTTGTTAGTGTTTGTCGTAGTACTAGTCATGTTTAGACTTGGTTGTTAGTTTGAAATTTCTTATTATACATGATAATATTTATTAATCTCTTAATATGATTCTTTTATTTTGTTCTTTAAATTGTTATTGTCCAAGTTGATATTACTCCATAGAGTTGTCTTCATATATGTATGAATATATTTTTTGCGGTTCTAAAAAAAATAAACATTACAACATATATAAGACATAAATTCTGTTACATATGTTACATTTTGACCCTAGTATGAGTACTTCAAATTAAATCTTAGTTTTTTTCTCTTTTTCACAGATATAAAAAGAGAGAGTTGACTAACTGCAAGCTAAGTCTCACCACTTTGGAAGAAACTTTTACTTTTCTTAGTTAGGAATAATATTTAGTATATTTCAGTTATATGTTCTTGTTATTGGGCATGGTTTACTTTTATTCAAAGTGTTTGTGATGAGATATTACCTTAGTGTAATTTTAGTTGTTTTTAATTGTGTTCTCATGGATGAATTTTATTATTATCTAGCATGTTTTGTTATTTAATTTTTGATTTATGCAGCTAAGATTTAGTAAATAATATCAATATAAAAGAATTAAATGTCATCAATGATGATATTTTATTGTCAATTTTAGCAACGACTAAATTAAAAATTTTTAGACAAATTTTTTCGTCACAAAACAAATTAGTTTGTCACAAGTTGACTATATTCAGTGACAAAATATATTTGTCCCACTACCCCATCTTTCACGAATGAAGTTTTTATTTAGTGATAATTATAATTATCATTAATCATGATAATTTATAGTGACAATGATATATTGTCGGTAAAAAAATACTTTTAGTGACAAAAAGATATATTTAATCACAAAATTATTAACTTTTTTATATTAATAAATTTATCCCTAATTTATATATTTAAGGATGAAATAATTTTTTGTATATAAAAGTTAATGATTAATGACAAAAATACATTTGTTCAACTATGAAATATATAAAACTGTAGTGACAATTGATGTCGTCACTGATTGAACTAAATAATTAGTGACAATATAAATTTATGGCGGTAATAACTTTTTTAGTGACAAAACACATACTATCACCTACAAAAAAATACACTTTTTATAAAAAATATATTTGTCACAAATTATGCATTTAGGGATAATTTTTCATTTTGTAGCTAATATGACATTTTTAGTGACGAAACACTAAGTCGTCTTTGTGTACTTTTAGCGGCCCACGTTTAGAGACGATTGGTTGACTAATTGTTTTTCATCACATAAGATATTATGTGATGAAATATGATTAATCAGTGATGAAATCATTTGTTCCTGATAATTGAATTTCTTGTAGTGATTTAGAAGTCTCCATGCATGAAATTGTAATGTCATCATGCAAACATGCTTAAACATGATTAAGGAATAAAGCTCAATATGAAGTGAGAATCAATATATCAATATCTTTTGTTGGGAGAAATTTTGCAACAATGCCTATTTTGTAAGGGTGAATCAATGTTTGATATACCTTTTCTAAGGTCTTTTGGCAAGGGGAAGCTTCCAAGGGGCTCTTCAGGAGCAGTGGAAGGCATCATGGTTGTGAAAGGGCTCGTGGAGGCGGGCTTGGTCTGAAAGGAGTGGCAGCCCAGTTGGGTGCACACCATAGCCAATCCACAGGCCATGGTGTCTACCAAGACACTTGAAGGGCTCCATCGAGAGCCCCTTTGGCCTGTACCAGTGCCCCTTGCACTCCATGGAAGGCACCACAAGCCATGGTGCACTTTACGACTCATGAAGTGTGTCATAGAGGTGCATTGGTTAATTTTGCTATGTCATTTTTGAGTTCCTTATAAGTTATTATGTGTATGGACTCCCTTGACCTCAAAAATTAGTTCCTAAGCTTTTACTATCACTCCATAACACTTAGCCTCTCAACCACTCACTCAAAATGCTTTTCGAATCTTCTTTTCAAGCTCTAGTCAAAGGATCTCCATGGAACCTTTAAGATCATTCTAAATTCACTTTCTAGCCTTCAATACAAGATTGGGGATATGGTTTATCGTCATTATGGAGTTCTTACATCAAGCCAAGTCCAAAGGAATTCTATTGGCTAAGGTTTTCGCATGAATTGGTATTAGAGTCAACATGAAATGGTCATATCTCCATACATAAAAATAATTTGGTGTTCCATGACCTTTCAAATAAAATCTCTTTGAATTATCTTTCCAATGCATATGATTTCACCTAATTTAAGTTTGTAAGAAAAGTTATACCCATTTTTCTAAAACCCATCACTGCAGGGTCAGTTTCATGAAAGGGCTTTTAAGGACTGTGAAATGGTTTATGGCTAGTAAAGCCATCTATGATATTTTGCAAATCAACTTTTAAGGCTTATTTCACTAAAGTATTTTGGTATTTCCCCTAACTTTAAAGGTATTTTGGACCACCTTTGACTCTAACGTCCTCCTAAATCAACCCCCATGTATTTCATAACACCTCATTCAAGCTAAACACTTAATTTATTCCATCTACTCCTAAGAATTTCTCTCTAAGTCACTCCTTCAAAGGATTCAAGATAGAGATTTGTCACGACCCAAGCGTAGGGTCTAGACATGACACGACGAATGGGGAACCCGAAAGAACCCCAAACATTCCTCTCAACTTATCATTACACCTCATTGGTCAAGGGAGCATGTAAAAGATATAAAATGATACTAAGGGGGAAAAAAAGGGCTAAGGGTAGCTTGCAAATCAATATCATCAAGAGACAAGAAGTCAAAACTCATACCATAGATACATTACTTGTCCAACAAACACCTCTAAATACATAGATAGAGCCAGGGCTAAGACAAAGTAACTGGGCTCACCCTCATAGTCAAAATAGAACATAAGAAAGTGTCTCAATACATAGTTAATAGCAACATAGACTAAGTTCCTCAAAGTGGAGGACTCACCAACTAGCTTTGTGTAGAGACGATCTAGTCACATGGAGGATGATGATGATCAACTTGAGCACCATTCCCTATATGGTGGTATCATATAGGCAGGAGTATGCATTACTACGTTTGAATGTACTAAGTATGTAGGGTGCAATGCAACAATAGATAGATGTCATACTCAAAATGCATACATTAGACAATGGACGTAGTATAACAATATAGCATGTATGATCAATGCATAAGTAAAATATGTTTTAAGTAACTCATGCTCATATAAGATATCATATGTATAGAAGAGACCAAGCTAGAATTCCAACTATGATTGGGAGGTGCCATTCACACCTGGACACTCTGGTGGCAAGTACTACACCCGTCACATGGTTGATGCTATTCACACCTGGACATCTTGGTGGCAAGGTACTACACCCCTCACATGGTTGGTGCCATTCACACCTGGACACCCTGGTGGCAAGGTACATACCCTTCACATAGTTATCTGGGCTCCTATACCCCTCGGATCGGGCATCGTCTAATGCAACACATTATGTAGAACATATATATCATGTACATAAGCTCATTGCATTACCATAACATCAATCATATCATGTGTCAGGCTTTGGACCTTCAGTTCCTCAAGAAAAAATAACCAGATATTTTATTAAACATCTTGGAGGTATGTAATGCTGGTAAAAGACCATATAATTTGTAGATGAAATCATGTAAGAAATTCTTTAGTAAAACCATTAATCAACACCTTCCAACACCCCCAAGACACTCACATCAAAATCCCTCATCAAATCCAGCATTAGATCCAAGATTTAGAGCTCAAAACATGCTAAAACAACCATACTTTCATGAACTGAAATCACTGTGCAGTAAATTTCTCAATATACAAGACCTACATGTAAAATCATCTTTAAATCATATAATATTATGTCACGCCCCAAAGTCCCATAGAGCGGATTGGAACCCGTTATTGATAAGGATCGAGAGAACTAACCTGTAACTATATGCCTTCTATACATATTATAAGGGTTTTTTACATTTGACACGCCTTTAAGAAGATAAACAGTGATAACAAGCTAAAAGGAGATGTATATAACTAGGCCGTTGGGGCCATGGTATTTAAAACACGAGACTTGACCAAACTTTACTTTACATAGTCTACAAAGCCTCTAAATAAAGAAAAACATTTGATAAGGGTAGGGACAGGCCCCGCCTCAACAACTTATGTAATAAAAACATATAAGCTCTAGACATGTACGAAGCCCCGAAGCAACCTAGAGCTTGGTGACAACAGTTGAATGCCCTGTAATCCTACTAGGGAGATCTACTAGCACCTGTACCTGCAGCATGAAATTTAGATCCCCCGTAAGGGACGTCAGTACGGGATAGTGTACTGAGTATCTAAGGCAGGAAGTACTATATATGATATAACAACTCAAGTGAAACTGTACACTGTGTAGCATAAAAGACCACCTTTAGTCATACTATAGGATCGTGTACTTTATGTGCTTTATATTGCTTTACCTTTACTGTAGAATCTGTACTATAAAATTTGTGCACAACTGTAATACAAATGACCAACTGATCAGTGGTGAATTGTATTGGGTTCGTCCCTCGCTTGGTTCTTTTTTAACCCCTAGGGCTACCCCCCGTAATAAGATATTTACCTGGCTAGGTGATTCTTCCACCCCTCGGGACATTGGGATCATGCCTTTGCTAGGTTCTTCCTTAACCACCTCCGGCTACCACCCGTGATAGGATCGTCCCTAGCTAGGTATTACTTCTACCCCCTCGGCTACCACCTATCAAAGTTGTATACTTTATCTTCCAATTACCTTTGAGATAGTTCTTTTAGTGGTCACAATATTGGAGATGTAGGACTGTATTTGTAGTACGTGACATGTAGATAATCATACCAGACAATATGACAAATAAAAGAGTATATTGGATAATAATGAAATGCATATGAAATGGAACAACTCATGAACTTTATTGGGCAACAAGAACCCATGTATCTTGGTATTCATATATGTATTGAAATATGAAGGTGACTATGTATGGGAGCATATAAATATGTACAAGAGTGTAGACATGGTTAATAGTTGTGTCAGAGTTGGTAAGTGTCTTTATGTGCTAAGGAGGGATCTATGTTTCATGCCAAGCAATACGAAATCTAATAGCCGTATGTACCTCTTTGAATGACCTCGTTACTAACTAGAGATAACCTTCCCTTCCCCCAAATATTTATCTACCAAATAGTAGGTGATAAAATTAGCATTAGCAGCTAATAAACACATCTTGGCAGCCCAATCACATAACATAACAATACATGGGTAGCAAGCGGGTGATTATAAACCCGAGCGTATTCCTTTAACCTTTCTACCCCTAATCATATTTTCTAATACATATTAGCATTCACACATCATGTAAAACTTATTTTCATGTCATAACAGTCTTACGACAACCCACAAAGCACAACACATCACTATTCCACACAATCTAAAAATGTACAGCATAACGTTGCCTTCCTTCGCTACATTTCAAGGTCGACAACTCCAAACTTATTCCAACTTTAACCAAACTATTCCAGCAACATTTATACATATAAACAGACCTAAAATAGTCTTGTAACAATACTTAAGAAGTCATGAAGAATGTGAGCTAATAGCCTTATATACAACAACCCGCAAGTTCCAATCAACATGACACTTAAGATAACTCGATAAAATGCACTTTTTAAATGAAACCAAATTCAGGGCACCAATCTTAGGGTGATGTTTATAACTCAAACCATGTTAATAACACTAAGTTCTCTTCATAATACAACTCACAAACCATAGATAAATTACCAAAACAAAAGGAAAAGGTGCAGCAACTTTCAGCACAGAATCTATCCTGATTTTCCAGCACCAACATACTAGCATATACTTCTTGTTTTTCATAAGCAAACCATAGTAAACACATGTATAAACTTACTTACCACTGTATTCAAGGTATATGGCTTGTATAAGAACCCTAGAAGTTCCTTTTTTGCTGCTTTTCAAGTCAATACACGTTGAGAGAAAAGTTGGAGACAAAGTTGATTTTTTTTGTGTTCAAGATAATAGTGACTTGTGGGAGCTGCTTTAGGAACTTTTTAAAGGGATGTTTGGCCGACCTAATAAGGAATTCTCAGCCTTATTTCACCAAGTAGGTTATGCAGCTCCTTTATCCTTTCATTTAGACCTTTTTGAGGCTCCAAATTGGTTGGACTTGGGCTGCCTATTTTCAGCTTTCTGCTCACTTGGGTTGGGCCTAAAGTATCCAAGAAATTGTGATGTCTTTGGGACCTTTTGGTTATAATTCTTGGTATGATCATATAGGCCATTTATGATACTAAAACATAGGCCAAAGTTACACCCTTAACACAGACTTTATTCATAATCGAACCTGGACAAATTCGACGTCGAGCCTCATCCCCGTTTAACTAACAAATTTAAGCTAAGCAAGTAGGTGACTCACCTACTTGCTTACTAAGTCCTACAAGCACCTCAATTCTCCTACTTTATTTTAAGGTCTTAAGCACCTCAACGTGACTTAGAACTTATTTACATTCGACCCTCTTCAGCGTTAGACATGCAAATTGCTTATTAACGTGAGATTCAAGCACATTTAAAATTGGCGCTCATTTGACCAAACCATCTCATGTTTCATTTGCATTATGCTAGTATTGTAAGGTGTGGGGTGTTACATCCTCCCCCCTTACAAACATTCGTCCTCTAATGTCAGCACAATTAGATAGCTTAGCTAAGTTTAAACCTCTACGTACACAAACTTTGACAACACATTAAACATTCAACAACACTTACCTATTAGTGTCCCAATTCTATATGTTGGACTTTCTATTTAGATTAAAATAAGTGAGGATATTTTGATCTCATCGCGTCCTTAGACTCCCATGTTATCTCTTCTGCTTGCTGGTTCCTCCAAAGTATTTTAACTGAAGTTATTTCTTTGTTCCTTAGCTTCTTAACTTGACGATTCAGAATAGCAATAGACACTTATTCGTAGGTGAAATCTTCTGTAACCTGTACATTCTCAATAGGAGTGATACGAGATAGGTCACCTATGCATTTTCAAAGCATTGAGACATGAAAAACTAGATGAACCATTGAACGCTCCTAGGGTAGCTCCAGTTCATATACAACTTGTCCAAACCTCTTAATAATCTGATATGACCCTATGTAATGTGGGCTTAGTTTTCCCTTCTTACCAAATCTCATAACCCCTTTCATTAGAGACACCTTTAGAAATACCCAGCTACGTACTGGAATCTCCTGTCCTCTTATCCTGGCATCCGCATATAATTTGTGATGACTTTGGGTTGTTTCTAGTTGCTGCTTTATCACGTTAACTTTTTTCATGGCTTGTTGTACTAGATCTGGCCCAAGTAAGGTGGTTTCACCCACTTCAAACCATCCAATTGGTGATCTACATTTCCTTCCACACAAAGCTTCATAAGGTGCCATCTTGATACTCGTGTGGTAGCTATTGTTATAGGCAAACTCAATAAGTATCAAATGGTCCACTTAACTACCTTTAAAGTCCAATGCATAAGCTCGCAACATATCTTCAAGTGTCTGAATGGTGCGTTCTGCTTGACCATCTGTTTGAGGGTGGAATGCTGTACTCAAATTCACTTATGTCCCTAAACTCCTTTGGAAGGAATTTTAAAACTTCGCAGTGAATTGAGCTCCTCGATCAGATATAATGGAGATCGGGACTCCATGTAGCCTGACTATCTCTTTGAGGTATAGCTTAGCATAGTCTTCAACTGTATAATCACTACTGACTGGCAAGAAGTGTGCTGACTTTATGAGTCTATCAACTATTACCCATATGGAGTCAAACTTCTGAAATGAATGAGGAAAACCTATAACAAAATCCATATTAATCATATCCCACTTCAATGTTGGAAGCTCTATACAATGCATATAACTTCCTAGCTTTTGGTGTTCTACTTTCACTTATTGGCAATTTGGACATTGAGCCACAAATTTTGCAAGGTCCTTTTTCATGCCTCCCCACCAAAACATTCCCTTCAGGTTATGGTACATTTTAGTTGATCCTGGATGGATAGAATATCGGGAATGATGGGCTTCTTCCATTATCTTCTTTCTTAATCCATTAATATCAGGCACACATAATCTATTTTGGCAGTAAAGTGCTCTATGTTTTGCCGGTCAAAGCCCTTTATTTCACCCTGACTAACCTATTCCTTAAGCTGTCGTAGAACAGGATCCTCGAACTATTTTTCTTTCACCTCCATTACCAATGAAGACTCCGCAGCATTATGCACAATAACCCCTTCTTTTGGAGTCTCTAGAAGGCGAATCCCCAAACTAGCTAGCTGACATAGATCCTTAATCAATCCTTGTTTTACCATAGCTTGATCACCAGTATTCATGATTGCCTTATGACTCAAAGCATCAGCTACCACATTTGCCTTCCTCAAATGGTATAGTATATCAACGTCGTAATCCTTTATTAGCTTTAGCCATCTTCGCTGTCTTAAGTTTAGATCTTTCTGCTTAAAGATGTACTGCAGGCTCTTATGATAAGTATATATGTCAACATGGACCCCATACAAATAATAGTGCCATATTTACAGAGCAAACACAATTGTTGCAAGCTCGAGATCGTGAGTTGGGTAGTTTTTCTTATGGGGTCATAGCTGTTTTGATGCATAAACAATTACCCTACCATGTTTTGTTAATACACACCCTAAGCCAGCTCTTGAAGAATCACAATACACTACATATCCCTCAGTACCTTCTAGAAGTACAAGCACAGGTGCAGAAGTTAACTTATTTTTCAGCTCCTGGGAGATTCTTTCACATGCATCATTCCATTGGAACTTGGTTGGCTTATGTGTCAGCTTTGTTAGAGGTGTAGAAATAGAAGAAAAACCTTCAATAAACCTCCTATAATAACTTGCCAAGCCTAAGAAGCTCCGAACTTCCATGGGTGTCGTTGGACTTGGCCAATCTTTAACAACCTTTATCTTTTGTGAATCAACCCTTATTGCCTCATCAGACACAATATGGACCAAGAATGCTACTAACTTTAGCCAAAATTCGCATTTAGAAAATTTGGTATATAACTGTCGATCATGAAAAACCTGTAGCACCTGGCGTAAGTGATCTGTGTGGTCCTCTTCTGATCTTGAATATACCAAAATGTCATCTATAAATACTATCATAAACACATCCAAGAATGGCTTGAATACCCTATTCATTAGATCCATAAAAACTGCTGGTGTACTCGTTAGCCCAAATAACATAACAAGAAATTCAAAGTGAAGCTGTCTTGGGTATATCTTGCTCTTTCACCCTCACTTGGTGATAACCTGATCTCACAACAATTTTTGAAAAGTATTTGGAACCCTGTAACTGATCAAATAAGTCATCAATCCTGGGCAGGGGATATTTATTCTTAATTGTCACCTTATTCAATTGTTGATAGTTGATACACATTCTCAAATTGCCATACTTTTTGCATACAAATAACACTGGTGCACCCCAGAGGGACACATTAAGTCTTTTAAAACCCTTATCCAGCAAATCTTTTAACTACTCTTTTAATTCACGTAATTCTGTCGGGGCCATTCTATATGGAGGGATAGAAATAGGTTGAGTGCCTGGAAGTAAGTCAATACCAAAATCTATTTCTCGT
>JAOTQJ010188929.1:0-21829 GCA_025642045.1 Solanum sejunctum
AAGTTAGTAAAATTTAAAATACACCTCAATCATAACAATTTTCCCGAATGAGCAATTAACCTCCATTTAGTTAATTACGGGGTCTAACAATACATCTCTTTATATATTCATTTCTGTTTCTTCTTAGGGATTGTGGAGTATATTTGACCATCTATGTCAAATACTTGAGTGAAGGAAATGAAATCCCAAAAACTCCCATAGATTTTAGTTTAATGCATAGTCGATACACGACCCTTTTGTGTGACTATGAAATGCGAAAGATTGATCAAGACACAGTCAGTGAAAATGAAGCTCCATTGATGCCTGCCAGGACGACAATGGATATTGGTAGTAATGAAGCTATCTTAATATAGTAGTGTAGTTGTCATGCCCCATTAGGGTACCCAAGATGTGGCCGACACCCAAAGACTATTGCTAGTTCCCAAGAGAACCATTTGGCCTTATCACAATCATTCAATCATTAAACTCTGCTAATCAGTGGAAGACCTAAGAAAATAAATGGGCACATCTATCCAATCTCAAGGTAACATAATAAATAAAAGGCTAGTAAAATGAACTAACTCAACAAGTCTTAATAATCAATATTCCACTCTAGTGTATGAAAACTCTATGACTATCAAGTGGTGCTAATGATAGACCCATGGCTACCTCAATCCAAACAAAGCTTATCAAGTCTAACTCTAAAGCAAGATGAAATCAATAAAATGAATCCTCCGGAGTAGGGGAGGCTTACCAATCAGTTAAATATCCTAGATCCTATACGATGTGCGTGTTGATGATCTCTAATCCTTGTATCTTCATCGTAAAATGATGCAACATTGAGTGGCATCAGTACATGGAATGTACGATATGTAAAATAGTTGAATGAAATTGAAACAAGTAGAATAATATGGAACATCAATCAACTTAAGAATAATAACAAATCAACATGTCAAATATTTATCTAAAGCAAGAATAAAGAGTAGAAATGTGACCCATCAACCAATCAAACCTCATCAATCAAAGCAGACTTATCTCAAAGGAACTCATCTCAATGTATCTCATCTTGACTCGGAGTACTCAATGGGGAACTTTCTAGGAATTTGTCTTATCTGGTAATAATCATTTATGAGCCACGGATTATATAAAAAGCCATTGTTGTTGTCACAACTATTTTGTACTTGCCAGGTAAGGAATAAATCGAATCCACTAGGGACACCTGTAAATCAAGCAAGTCCTTTATTGTTTCAGGGACTCTATCAAGAGGGAACCTTATCAATGTATTATGATGGTTCTGATCCTCACCTATGCTTAACTACGTTGTTTGACGAGTATGAGTTAGATTAACTCTTACTCTTTCGATGCTCGATACTCTTCCTAAGACTTAATGCTCATAAGACAATCAATCTAATCAATCATCTCCAATCAACCTCGTAGAGGCACTCATCAATCAATCAGTCTTATAGAGACTCTTTTCCTCATCAATTCAACTCTCAATCAATAGCTCAAGGCTTAGGATAATCATTAAGGAACAATCAAATACATAAATCATTACAGTACATTTGGGAACACGTATGGACCATCAAGTATTATCAACTTATCATCATTCTCACATCACAATTAACAATCACAATCAATATTCTCATTCAAGGCTCAAACTCCATCTCTATGTTCAATCATTCACTCTTTCAAAAGTTAACATATAGGGTTTATGCAATATCTCATGAAAAGTATTCAATTCAAGAAAATAAGTTTATGATGATCATCAACATACGAAAATACATATAGTGAGTAAAAGTTTCCAAAAAATGATCAAGAATCATATGTGTAGACTCATGAACTTTCAACTTTCTTTTAAGATCATTTATGAGGAACATGGGAGAATAATATCATGCCTTTAGTTTAGCCTTACATACCTGGGATTAAGCTATCAATAATCCACTTCTAGAATTTGCCCCTGAATCCTCCAATTTATGCTTCTCTCTTCTCTTCTCTAAAGCTCTAACTTTTCAATGAATTAGAAAGGACTTAAAATGGGGTAGTAGACCCTTTTATTGCTTAAAATGACCTGTTCTGATCGTGTATTGAGTTTAGGAGGGGTTGGAAATTATCTAGAATGCCCCTCACAAATTTTTAACAAAATTGTCACTTCAAAAAAGTGGGTCCGCATGTGGACCTGTCATGCATATGTTTTCTTTTTTCTGAATATTTTTCAGATGAGTTTTCCAATCCCTTCAAAAAAATTTGAATAAAACATAAGTGTAAGTTGCTATAGAGGCGCGACGCGCCTCTATGGCACACTCACACTGTTTTTATTTTCAGACTAAAAAATTATCTTTTGATCCGGATGCTCTAAAAATTGTCCGAGATCATTTTTTGACTTAATATTTCATGCTTATCGCATATCCGGCCTCATATTTACAAATGAAGCATAGGAAGATGTATTATGCACTCGTCTCTACTTTAGGGGTATTTTAATAATTTTATCAGGTGTTATATCATGTCCACCTTAGGATCATTCATCCTCGAATGATGAGTAAAGGTGGATATCAAGGCATAAATAGACTCAAAAAGCATCTCAATATTCACATCTATCAATCAAGCTCTCGACTCTTCCTCAATCATGAATCAACTCTATTTAGACTCAAGAAATGACAATCAATTCAGTTACGGGTAAGAAAACTACCGTCAACACTCTCATCATTAGGAATGAATAGGTGTGAATATTTTGCTTTCATCTCTTCCTCTGTTTTCCATGTGGCTTACTCAAGAAATTGATTTCTCTATAGGACTTTGACTGTGGCTATCTCTTTGGTTCTCAACTTGCGAATCTGACGATTAATGATTTTGATCGGAATCTCTTCGTAGGAAAAGCTATCCTTCAATCTAATACTCTCCACAGGGATCACCAAGGCAGGATCTCCCAAGCACTTCTTTAACATAGATACGTGGAACACTGGTGAATTCCCTAACTCGAAAGACAATTTTAACTCATAAGCAACCTTCCCAATCCTCTTCACAATCTAATAAGGTCTAAAATAGTGAGGACTCAATTTCTCCATCTTCCTAAATATCATGACACCCTTCATAGATTACACTTTCAAGTATACTCAATGATTTACCTCAATTTATAAGTCCCTCTTTCTCACATCGGTATAAAATTTCTAATGACTTTGGGCAGTCTTCAACCACTCTTTGATGACCTTAACCTTCTTCATCGATTGGTGACAAGATTAGGCCCCATCAACTCTGCCTCTCCAACCTCAAACCACCCAATTGGTGACCTACACATCCTCCTATACAAAGCTTCATAGGGAGTCATTTGAATGCCTGCATGATAATTATTATTATATGCAAATTCAATTAATTGTAGGAGATCATCCCAATTTTCTTTGAAATCAAGAACACAGGCTCTCAACATATCCTCTAACATATGAATTGTATGCTCTGCCTGACTATCTATCTATGGATGAATGGTCGTGCTCAGATTCACTTTAGTACCTAATCTTTTCTGGAAAGATCTCCAGAAATGGGAGGTAAATTGAGCTCTTCTGTCCTTGATGATGGACAAGGGAAACCCATGCAACCTCACAATCTCTTGGATGTATACCCTGGCATACTCAATAGTTTTAGTTGTCTTAGCTGCTAAGAAGTGAGCTAATTTATTTATACTATCAATGATCATCCCTATCAAATCATATTTCTTTTGACACCCTGGTAGACCAGTAATGAAGTCCATATTGATCATCTTCAACTTCCATTCAGGAATCTCAACATTTATTCCGTTCCACCAATAGACTTCTCTCAAGTCATGGTACATCTTTGTAGAGCCAGGATGAATGGAATATCTAGAGCTATGGGTTTCATCCATAATCCTTTCTCAAACACCATTGACATTTGAGACACACAATAACTTGGGTATCTCAACACTCCATCCCCCCTTTAGAGAAGACCATCACTTTTTGTTTATAGACAACCTCCTTCAACTGAAGTATGACAAGATCTTAGTCTTGTTTTTCTTTCACCTCTGCCACTAAAGATGAAGCAGACCCATTCTGAACATTAACTCCTCCCTCGTCATTTTCCTCAAGTTGGACTCCCAGTCGAGCTAATTGATCCACTTCTTTAGCTAGTTCCCTCTTTCCTTCCTTAAAATGGGTTGTGTTGCCGATTGATAACCTGCTAAGAGCATCAACAATGATGTTAGCTTTACTTGGATGGTAGAGAATGCTTATTTAATAATCCTAGAGCGATTCCAACTATCTCCTCTGTCGCAGGTTGATTTCCTTCTGAGTGAAGACATAATGCAAGTTCTTGTGGTTATTGAACACATCCACATGCACTTCATATAAGTAGTGGTGCCAGATTTTAAGTGCAAACACCACTGTTGCCAACTTAAGATCATGAATTGGATAGTTTCTCTTATGAACCTTAAGTTGTCTGGAAGCATAGGCTATTATTTTTCTTCTTTGCATCAGTACACATTCTAATCCAACTCTCAAAGCATCACAATAGATTACAAAGTCCTCTGTCTCATTGGGCAAGGTCAAAACTGGGTCAGTAGTCAATCTAGTCTTCAACTCTTGGAAACTCTTCTCACATTCGTTGGACCACTGAAATTTGACCTTTTCTTGAGTCAATTTAGTCAATGGCACGGATAGACGAGAAAATCCATAAACAAATCGGTGATATAGCCTACCAACCCCAAAAAACTTTTTATGTTAGTCAGAGAGGTTGGCCTGTGCCAGTTCTTAATGGCTTCAATCTTTTGGGCATCCACTCGAATACCATTACCAGAGACAACATGGCCTAGGAATGCCACTAAATTAAGCCAAAATTCACATTTTCAGAATTTTGCATACAACTCATGGTCCTTAAGTGTTTGGAGGACAACTCTGAGGTGATCTGCATGCTCCTTCTTATCTCTTGATTACACCAGAATGTCATCGATGAACACAATCACAAATATATAAAGATACTATTTGAATACTTATTCAGCAAATCTATGAAGGTTACAGGTGCATTCGTCAACCTAAAGGACATAACCAAGAACTCAAAATGATGATATCTAGTCCTAAAGGCTATCTTTGAAATATCACATTCCCTCACTTTCAACTAATGGTAACCATATCTTAGGTCTATCTTGGAGAAACTGGAGGCACCCTGAAGTTGGTCGAACAAATCATCTATCCTTAGGAGAGGATACTTACACTTTATGGTGGCCTTATTCAATTGCTTATAGTCAATACACATTTTGAGAGACCCATCTTTCTTTAGCACGAATAGGACAGGGGAACCCCAAGGAGAGACACTTAGCCTTATGAAGCCCTTATAAATAGATCTTTCAATTATTCTATCAACTCGGTAGGGGCCATATTATAAGGTGGAATTGAGATAGGAAGGGTATTGGGAAGAACATTAATCTAAAGTCAATCTCCCTATTAGGAGGGACTCTAGGCAGATTCTCAGGAAACTCATTGACAATCATAACTGACTCAAGAGTAGGAGACTCAACGTCATCATATTCAACTCTCACAAGCTGGTAGATACAACCTTTAGAAATAAGCTTTCTAGCTCTAAGATATGAGATAAACTTTCCCCTAGGTGCAACAGAACCACCCTTCCACTCTAGGATCGATTCATTCGGAAATTCAAACTTAATGGTCTGGGCTCTACAATCAGCGGTGGCATAACAAGCATGAAGGCAATCAATGCTAAGGATAACATTAAAATCAATCATCTCTAACTCAACCAAATCAATAATAATATCCCTATGATAAATGGGCAGTGCACAAGCTCTATAGACTTTCTTTGCTTGAATAGACTCATGCACTGGAGTAGAAATATCAAAGGGTTCAAGAAGACTCTCAAGGGTTCTATCAAATCTATTGGCCACATAGGGAGTTAAAAAATATAATGCGGCACCATAATCCATCAAAACATAAAAATCAAGAGAAAAGACTTGAATCATACCGTCATAATATCTAGGGAGTTCTCCAGATCATGGCTACTACCCATGGCATACAAATGGTTTGTGGCTTCACTTGCTCCTGACGTGCTACCTCTCTGGTTCCATGTAGCTGGTGGGGCTAGCGCAGTAGATTGAGCCTGGTTATCCCACTTTGGATAATCTCTCTGATAGTAACCTATTGGCCACACTTATAGCATAGATCACTTCCCTCATGACATTTTCTCAAGTGCAATTTTCCACACTTACCATATACTAGTTTACCCAGTGAACCTTGAGCCATATTGGCTTATGACTAAGATCCATAGGATCCAACATTCTAGAACCTTTGATCATTCCTGATTCTAGGTGCTGGTGCACTAGCAAAAGATGGTACTGGCACTGTCTGAAACCTGTTGTCATTCTCTTTCTTTCCAACCTCCTAGCTTGATGTTTTAGCTTTCTTACTTTTGAATTCCTCTCTATCATGTTATCTCTCCTCATTATATTATTGCACAAGGTTCATTAATCTCCTAATGTCTATCACTCACAAGCATCGCTTCCCCCTCATCTCTCTTTTTTCCTGTTTTCAGCTCATCCACAAATATTTCCATTCTCCCCCTATCAGTAACCATGTTCAGAGTATATCAACATAGTTGAGTAAAATTCAACCCATAATCTTGCACAATCATAGAGCCCTATTTCAAGTTCAAGAACTCTCTTATCTAGCCTTTCTTTGTTTTCTTGGGAAGAAGCGCCCTAAGAAAGTTTCTTAAAACATTGCCCAAGTCAGCACTGGGGCATCCTCTCCTATGCCCTTCTTCCATTGGTCAAACCAAAGTTTGGCCACATCCTAGAGTTGGTAAGCAACCAGTTCAACTCTATCATCATCAACTATATGAATCACTTGGAACATTTTTTAAACCTCCTCTATATAGTTCTTAGGATTTTCAGTGGATGCAGACCCTGTGAACTCAAATGGATTCATCCTCAAGAATTCCTGGACTCTTGATATGTCATGTGTATCCTATCTACCCCCTCCTTATCTTATAGCAAGTGTTGTGACAGCCTGGGCTAAGGTTTGAATAGCCTAGCGTGGCTTAGCATTGGAGACCTCATCTTGTGGGGATTATTCAACAGGGACAGTTGGTGCTACAGACTCCTCATGTACTTGAGGCTCAATTGGGTTGACATCTTGTCTAGCAGGACGTCCTCCACCTCTTATGGCTCTTCTAGGAGGCATGATCATAACTCTGCAATGTGCAAATCATGAATTAGAAGAGGACTTTTCATAGAGCATAACTCTATAGCACAATTTTAGAACATGAAATAAGTAAAACAAATCCTAAATGTCATATAGCCTCCAAATTATGGATGTGGAGCTATTCATACCAACAATAAGGACTCTACTAGACACGGCTTCATAGACTCCCTAGGACACTTGAACTCGTGCTCTGATATCATATTTGTCATACCCTAGGAGGGTACCCAAGATGTGATAGGTACCCAGAGACTATTTTTAGTCCCCAAGCAAACCACTTGGCATTATCACAATCAGTCAATCATTAAATTCTACTAATCAGCGAAAGACGTAAGAAAATAAATGGGCACATGTATCCAATCTCAAGGTAATATAATAAATAAAAGGCTAGTAGAAAGAACTAGCTCAACAAGTCTTAATAATTAACATTAGACTCTAGTCTATGAAACCTCTATCACTATCAAGTGGTACTAATGACAGACCCATGGCTACTTCAATCAAAATAAAGTTAATCAAGTCTAACTCTAACGTAAAATGAAATCAATAAAATGAATCCTACAGAGTCGGGGAGGCTCAGCAATTAGCTGAACTTTCTAGATCCTCAATGATACGCCTGTTAATGATCTCCAATCCCTATATCTATATCATAAAATGATGCAGCTCTGAGTGGTGTCAGTACGTGGAATGTATGATATGTAAAATAGCTGAATAAAACTGAAATAAGTAGAATAATATGGAACATCAATCAACTCAAGAATAACAACAAATCAACATGTCAAATGGTCATTATGTATTAAACAGAAGCAAAAGACGGATGCTCACTAGCAGCTCAAGAGGATGGAAGACCAACGCAGGTCTCTTGTTGACACGTGAGGGGGAAATAAGAGCATATAGGATAGACCGGTGCTAAAACTTCTTATTCCATTTATTGAGTCCTGGCAACTCCTGAAGGAGAATTAGGCAGGCCGATCTCCCAGAGCTCTAAATTGTTGTGGTATGGCTAGGGGTAAACGCAAGTGTAAGGTACTGCATTGGCATTCTTAGCTCTTTTTCCCGGTAGCTGAGGAAGCCTACCATAGTTTCGACAAGTTGGTCCTTCTCTTTAGTTAGATCTAGGTGAAAGAGGAGAGCCGACTAATATTAATAAGGAATAGAGTGGACTTCCTTTTGCTCTAGGGGCAGAGTGAGACAATTGCTTTTATAGTTAGCCATAGCCCGGGGAATCGTACTCTCTCTCAAGTAAGTGGAGTTCATGGGATCTACGTATCTAAAGCAAGAACAAAGAGTAGACAGGTGATCCATCAACTAACCAAACCCCATCAATAAAATCAGACTCATCTCAAAGGAACTCAACTCAACTTATCTCATCTCATCTCAACTCAAAGTACTCAATGGGAGAACTTTTTAGGAGTTTCTCTTATCTGACAATAATCACTTATGAGCCTATGATTGTAGAACAAGTCGTTGTTATTGCCACAACCATTTTGTACTTGTCAAGTAGGGAACTATCGAATCCACTAGGGACCCCAATAAATCAAGCAAGTCCTCTATTGTTTCAAGGACTCTATCAAGAGGGAACCTCAATGTAGTGTGATAGTTTCGATCCTCACCTATGCTTGGCTATGTATTTTGATGAGTGCAAGTTGGATTAACTCTTACTCATTTGGTGCTCGATGTCCCTCCCAAGACTTAATTCTCATAAGATAATCAATTCAGTCAACCCAATCAATCATCTCTAATTAGCCTTGTAGAGGAACTTATCAATCAATTAGTCTCATGGAGACTCTCTTATCAATTCAACTCTTAATCAATAGCTCAAGGCTTAGGACACTCATTAGGTAACAATCAAATAGACAAATCAATAGAGTTCATTTGGGAACACTCATGGACCATCAAGAACTTTCAACCTATCATCATTCTCACATCACAATCGACATTCTCATTCAAGGCTCTAGACTCCAGTCCTATGTTCATTCATTCATGCTTTCAAAAGTTAATATGTAGCATTTATGCAATATCTCATGAAAAGCATTCAATTCAAGAAAATAAATTTATGATCATTATCAACATATGAAAATACATGTAGTAAGCAAAAGTTTTCAGAAAATAATCAAGAATCATGTATGTAGACTTGTGAACTTTCAACTATCCTCTAAGATCATATATGGGACATATGAGAGAATAATCTCATGCCTTTAGTTTAGCCTTATATACCTGGAATGAAGCTATCAACAATCAACTTCCAAAATTTGTCCTTGAATCCTCTAATCTATACTTCTCTCTTCTCTTCTCTCAAGCCCTAACTTTTCAATGACTTATAAAGAACTTAGAATGGGATTTTAGACCCTTTTTGCCTTCAAAACGACCTGTTATGATCATGTATTGAGTTTAGGAGGGGTTGAGAATAGTCCAAAATACCCCTCATGATTTTAAGAAAAATTTTCACTTTGAAAAAGTGGGTCTGCGTCATGCACATATGTAATTTTTTTCCCAAAAATTTTCCAAACGAGTTTTATAATCCGTCGAAAAAATTAAAAAAAAGTAAGTGTAAGTCCACTATAGAGGCACGACATGCCTCTGTTGCACACTCACACTATTTTTTGTTATCAAACTGAAAAGTTATTTGTTGATTTGGGCACTCTAAAAATTGATCTAGACCTTTTTCAACTCATTTTTTCATGCTGATCACATATCCGAACTCAAATTTGCAAATGGAGCATGAGAAGGCGTATTATGTGCATATCTCTACTCTAGGAATATTTTTATAATTTTATCGAGTGTTACACCAGCACAATCTATCTCTTATCCTCTTTTTTGATAAAAACATACAGAACTTTATATTAGGATATTTACACAAAAACACCAGTCACTTAATGTGTTTTTTTCCCTATCCTTTAATATAGGACAATGTCTTTTTTAAATATCTTTAAAATATGCAGGTATGCACTGAGATGAAAAAAAAGCTTCATTTTGTATTGGATGAGAGATTGGGAGATGGGGGCATAGGGTGAAGTAAAAATTAAATATTCTGTGAAAATAATTTCTTAAGTTTTGGGTATGGGGTGGAGCGAGGGAGGGAGGCTGGGGATGGGAGTGTGGGATCTAGTAAAAAATTAAAATTTTTAAAAATTTTAATTTTTGTAAAACTAATTTTAAATTTTTTGTATGGGGTGAGTGGTGTGAGGGGAAGACTAGAGAGTGGGAGGGAGGCAAGGTGGAGTAAAAAATTAAAATTTTTTTAATCTTTTTTCATGGGGTGGGTGGTGCGGGGGCAGATTGGGGAGTGGGAGGGGTGCAAGGTCTAGTAAAAAATTTATATTTTTAAAAATTTTTGTTTAAAAAAATTATGGTGGGTCAACATAGGAATGGAGGAAAAAATAAAATTTTCAAAATGTGAAAAAAATAAAATTTTAATCTTATTTTGTTTTAAAAAAATAATAATTTTGTAGGGGGGAGAAAGGTCATGGTAGGATGGGATAAAAAAATCAATTTGAATTTGGATGAGAGTTTTGAGAAATATTTTTCTTGATTTTTTGAAGGAAGTTATTTTCCTTAAATTTGAGGAATTGAGTTGATTTGGAAAGTATTTTCCAAAATATGTAAGCCAACCAAACATGAGAAAATTAAAAAATAAAATATTTTCCTCCATACCAAACAAACCCATAGACTAGTACTATAGCATGTTATATATATACATAAATAATTATACACCTACTCAGTTGTTCAAATGTAGATTTATACAAGTTATCTATAGATATAATTGGTCAACTATATTCTTCTTCTTCTTTTAAACTAGTTATTTCATAAAGCAAATTTTGTCACCATCCAACTATCATTATACATTTTAAACAGTTAATTCATGGATGAAACAACTTCCACACATAAATTATACATATATAAATTTCACAAACTTGTACTATGCATATACATTGACATGAAAACAAGCTAGTGGCAGAATGAAAAAGACTATTTTGGCACGTAAGTTTTTTTTTTAAAAAAAATAACTCAAAATATATACTTAAATATCAAGTTCAAAGTGATAGAAAAAAAAACAGGAAATGAACAAATTAAATTCTTAATTGCTTATTATTAATCTAACGAATAAATGACTGATTCCTACAAGAACACATGTTGTGACCTGCAATTCCACATGTATTATATGTATTTTTACCTTGGATGATAGCAACTTGAAAAATAATTTGTCTCTACTTTTTTCCTTTGTCCTTCCCAGAGGTGTTTTGTATACAAGAGGTAGAATCACATCGGCTAATATGTGTTCCAGTATAATCCACTCCCTTATATCTGGTAGAGGATAAATTTGAAACTCATAAGTTTTAAATAAAGTTTTAGGTTTAATTAGATCCGAGCAATATTCATCTGGTTCTAGATGTTTCAACTTCGACACAGCCCAAACATGTTCATATAGTATTTCATCAATGTGAAAGCGATCGCAACTACAAGTTCTATTTGTGAGACATACTATAATTTTTTAGGGGTAACTATTTTTTTCTTAACCACCCAAAGATCATTACAAATCCACAACAATTTGAACTCATTGCTATCTCCGTGGAAACTCATTGCAACAACTACTTTCCTAATACTAAAATTCTAGTTGTTGTCATCTCATCGTACCTATTGGCCTAGCTTGTACATTACAAATATATGCAATCTCCCTAGCTATTACTTTATATTGTCTGCTCTTGTCTTCAAATGTTCTAAGGTTTCTTTCATTCCATATCATATACGCAAGCGCAGCATAAACCATTTTGACTAGTAGTACCTTCGTTGATTTGCCTTTTGAAAATGTTACCATTTCAGATTCTCCTCCCATGTTGTTGATAGATTCCATTCTCAGTTCATCTATATCAAATTCTCCTCCATAGGTTGTGGGTGAAGGGGCATTCTACATATAGATGATCCCTTGTTTCCAAATCATGTTGGCAAAGCTTATAGGTGCAATCTGTTTCTATTCTCCACTCTTGTAATCTGTCTGTATCATCAACTTATTTTGCAATTGCAGTCACAAAGTGAATCTTGCTTTTGGTCTTACATTGTTACCACATATCCCTGATTTTCATGAGACTCTTGTGTTTTGTCCTAAAAGCTTTTGATATATAGTCTTGATCACTAGTGCTTCTTGATTGTTTGTCTGAGTCTGATCAATATACTTGTTGCTTCAATTATCTTTTTAACCATCCATGATGCTTGAGAAGGGACATTAGCTATGAAGATAATGTTAGTCGTGATGTAGTATGCATGAATCCATTTAATCCACAGCTTGTCTTATTTATTTGCTAGATCCCAAGCTATTTTTGCTATTACAGCCTTGTTCCACAACCTGATATTGATCGAGCTTTGCCCTCCAATTGATTTAGGTGTACAGATTTTTCCCGCATGCTACCATTGCTTTTCTTGTTATATTATTAGAGTCTGACCAAAAAACTCCTATAATGTGCCTCAATATGTTTAAAGATTTTTGCAGGGATAAGGAATAATTGAGACCAGTATGCTTGAACTCCGAGTAAAATAGCTTGAATTAGCTACAATCGACCTGCATAAGAGAGTTTCCTGGCTATCTATGTAGTGATCTTTGTTACTATTTTCTCTATCAGTGGCATCCATTGTCCAATTGTAAGCTTTTTTGTTGAGAGAGGGATCCCCAAGTATTTGAAAAGTAGTTGGCCTAATATCAGTCCAATGGCTTGAATAATGTGCACTTTTTCCTCATTTGAAATACCTCCAAAGTAAATTAAGCTCTTTTCCTTATTGCTTGCAGTCCAGAGGCTTGAGCAAATTTCTCAAAGCATTCCATCAATGTTATCACAGAATTAAGGTTACCTTTAGCACATAATAATAAGTCATCTGCAAAACATAAATGTAAGATACCCAGCTTCACTAATGACATTGTTCACGTGAACAGTGTACGATATCACCTACTTAAAAAATATAGTAAAAATATTAATATTAATTAAAAAAAGTACTATAAATTATACTTATATAAGCATGATACATATCATCATTTTATACTTTTGACCTCATTATTGGTCAATATCTCCTGGAATTTATGCATCAATGGGGTAAATGTATATGTTGCCTCTTTTTCATTATCGAAGTTTCATCTGGCAAACATGAAAGGTACCTCATCCAGAAAGTCAAAAATAGGCAATTCACATGTTGCTACCATGGTCGAATTTATACTTTCTGCAATGTTTGAGGTCATAGACCCTCTCCCTCCCTCCCCCATCCCCTCTCCCCCCAGATGAACTAGAGCATAAATCTTAGCCTACTTATCATATCCATCCAACTGCAAGTACTCCCTGACTCTTACATCAACTTTTTTCACTATTTTCATTTGCCTATCAAACTTGAATTGTGTATATGCTTTTTCCATTGTATAAATCACTTCGTTCAATTTTCATGAGACTTTTGATACGTACTTTTTACATTATTTCATAAATGTCATATACAAGCGTAATGCGGAACACCACTATACACTCTCATAACAGTTTTTATGATGCTCTCATTTTTATCGAAAATCACACACATGTCATATCTTTCTCCATATGCTTCTCTAAAATGTTTAAAAGATCATATCCAAGAGGCATCATTTTCTGAATCTATAATTCCATAGGCTAGCAGAAGTATGTGTCCTATATATACAAACATATAATTAATTAATAAAAAATCATGCATGAAACGCCCCCAAAATACCCCAAAAATGGGCTTTAAAATGCCCATAATCGTAATTTTCATATATCTCAAAATTCACATATGATATCAAAAATTCGACTTCACGCTCTTGATCAGAGGGAAAATTGAGTGAGTAATGCGTATAGCCCCAATTTTAGAGGACCCTTAGCAAAAAATGATTTTTGCCAAATTTTCAATTCCAGTGGTTGTCCGCGATGCCTCCTAAAATGACCCTAAAAATGTCCGAAAATGTGCCTCAAAATGTTCAAAATTTTAAATTCCATATATCTCAAAATTCATTTGCTATTTTGAAAATTCAACTTTATATTCTTCTTCAGCGGGTCCAAATTAGGTGAAAAAGGTCTAACCTCAATTTAAGAATGAAAGATTAGTAATTACAAAATTTTGAAGTGCAAATTCCAGAGGGGTTTTCGCCACCCCCTCGCGACGCGCCCTAGTTCATTTAGGGAATATTTTTTTAAGCTCGATTCAAGACCTTTAAGTCTTAGGCCTAAGTGTTCCCAAATGTGTTTTTATCTATACTTGGCCAAATTTTACCTCCATATCATTCTAAACATTTTCCAATACTCACTCAAATACTTAGTCATATTTTCACTTCCCAAACTCAAGTCTCAAACCCTCATCCCAAATTAAGGTTCTCCTTCAAGGTTCTTCTTCAAGCTTCAATTCTCTATATCCAATCTTCACCAAGTTCATCTCCAAACTAAGCTATGTAGGTTTTAGCCATTGGGTTCTTCCACCCATGGTGCTCTAATCTCCTTTTTACTCAATTTGTATGATTTAAAGTTATTCTACATGTGGGTCTTGTATATTAAGAAATTTATTGCATTGTGATATGAGTTCACGAAAGTATAGTTGTTTTAGCATGTTTTGAGCTCTAAATCTTAGATCTAATATTGGATTGGATGAGAGGTTTTGATGCAAATGTTTTGGGGGTGTTGTAAGGTATTGATTGATGGTTTTACAACATATTTTCTTACATGATTTTACCTCTAAATTGCATGATCTTTTACCCTCATTTCACACCCCCAAGTGTTTGATAAAATGTCCGGCTAGGGTTTCTTGTGGAATTGAAGGTCTAAAGCATGAGATATGATATGAATGACTATATGCTGATAAAATGAGCTTATGTATATGATAAATCTTATATAAATTATTGCATTAGACCATGCCTAATCTAGAGGGACTAAGGACCCGGATAATCGAGGAGGGGTTTGTACTCATCAACCGAGGTGGGGGTTTGTACTCATCAACTGAGGTAGGGGTTTGTACTCATAAAACCATGTTAGGGGTTTGTACTTCACCACCAAGGTGATAAGGTGTGATTATCATCAGCCATGTGAGGGATTTGTACCACACCACTAGGGTGATGGGGTGAGATCATCATCAACTGGCCAACGGGTTTATACTTTGGAAATCTAGTTGGTCTATTCTTCACAAATGATATTCTATATAAGCATGAGTTACTTAAGCATGATTTACTTAAGCATTGACCATACATGCCATATTGTTATATTATGCCTATTGCTTAACATTATACATTTTGTTTATGGTGCCTATGTATTATTGCATTGCATCCTACATATTAGTATATTCAAATGTACTAAAGCATACTCTATGCCTAAATGATGTCACCATGTAGGAACCAGTGCCCAAGTTAATCATTCTCCTCCTCCACGTGGCTAGTTTGACACTACTCAAGCTATTTGGTGAATTCTCTATTTCGGAGACCTTAATCTATATTGCTTCTATTATGTATTGATCATTCTTCTTTATTGTCTATTTGACTATAAGGGTGAGCCCAGATACTTTGTCTTGGACCCTCGCTCTTATCTATGTATTAGAGGTGTTTGTTGGATATGTTATGTATCTATGATAAGAGCATTGACTCTATTGTTCTTGATGTCTATGATATGAGCTTGTCTCTTGTCTCTTGGTTATGATGTTTTGCAATCTATCCCTTAGCCTCTATACCCCATTCTTACTTTATGTATTTTGTATGCTTCTACAACTAATGACGTGTAATGACAAAGTTAAGTGGCTTGATTGGGGTTCCTTTAGGTTCCCCATTCGCCGTGTCACATCTAGGCCCTAGGCTTGGGTCGTGACACCTCTATGATGTAGACCCATCGCGAAGGTGTGTTTGCACTTTCTTAATTTCCTTGTTTCATCCTAAGGCATTGGGGTCTTGGCCCCATGCCCACCTATGCGTAAAAACACCTATACTTAGCCATTTTTCAACTCTATATCACTCAAGACACTCTCAAAAACCCTCTCTGACACTTAACCAAATATTTCATCCAAATTCAAGTGTCTCAAGCATAATTTCAAATCTCAAGAATCCATTCAACCTTCAAGTCTACATCAAGAAAATCCAAGTTTGAGGTATATGGGTTTCATCTATTGGGTCCTTTCCCCCATGGAGCCCAATCTCCCTTTTTATGAAAATTGCATGTTTCCAAGATGTATCTTCTATGGATATCTTCTATTATGGATTTTAGTTATAAACTATGTTGGGATTTTATGAAATGTTGATTGAATATGCATTTTTGTATATCTCAAGCTTATACTATGAATTGGTTTTGTCTATTGAGACTATGCATGTTTTGAGCTATGAAAATATGACCTATTGTGAGATTTGATTAAGTATTTCAAAGTATCTTACATGAGAGTTTCACTATATATTTGTAGGTTGATTTACATTGAGTTTTTCCCATATTATTTTACTCTTGAATTGCATAATTTGAACTAGTATGACACACCCACCAAGTGTGTGATAAAATATCTTGACAAGGATTCTCAAGTTATTGATGGTCTATTGCACGGGTTATAAGTTAAGTGACTTTATGATGATTAAGGGATTGTATGTATGTATTGAATTCTTGAAAATTATCTATAGTGTTGTAAGTTGACCACACCTTGTTAGAGGGTGACATACCCAATCACCTTGTTGAGGGGGTGACATACCTTGACCACCTTGTCGGGGGATGACATGCCCGTACTACCATGTTGAGGGGTAGATACCTTGACCACTTTATTGGGATGGACATGCCTGTACGACCATGTTGAGGGGTAGATATCTTGACCACCTTATAGGGGGATCACATGCCCGCACTACCATGTCGAGGGATAGATACCTCGACTACCTCACTGAGGGGGTGACATGCCATAGATTTCAAGTAGTAGTTGATTGATCTATGACTAGATCTATGACTATGGTCTATTCCTACACATGTAATTAACATTTGTAAGTTATATATTTTACAAGCATATTTTATTTCAAGCATTGATCATGCATGCATATTGATATTATACTTATCCATTGCTTATGATTATATTTTTTGACTATGTTGCATATATCTTGTTGTATTATATCCTACATACTTAGTACATTTAAATGTACTAACACATACTCTATACCTACATGATGTTACCATGTAGGAACCGGAGCACCTCTCAATCATCCTCTACGTGGCTAGTTCAACGGTGCTTTAGAGATATGCTCTGGTGAGTCCTCAAGTTCGAGGACATTATCTATGTTACTCTTGCCTTTTGTTATTTCCTTTTGTTGAACACTTGATACTATGAGGGTGAGCCTGGAAAGTGCCTTGGCCCTTGCTCCAATCTATATTTAGAGGTGTTGTTGGAAAAATTGATGTACTTATGTTTGAAGCTTGACTCTTGAATGTGTTATGATTATCAAACTCTTTCCCTTAGTCTGATTTTCCCTTATTTATGTCTTTTGTGGTTAATATTTTGCTTCTATAACCAAGGATGTATGATTGATCTGCTAAGAGGCCTATTTGGGGTTCTTCAGGCTTTCCATTCGTCGTGTCACGTCTAGGATCTAGACTTGGGTCGTGACAATATGCATATTGTTATTAAAATCGATAGAGATATACACATAATTAAAAAGTAATTATACTTGATCCATCCATAGTACTTGTAAAAATGAACTGCCCATATATGAACCTCTAAGGTGACTCCCATCCACACCAACCATAGGCCTACAGTAATCAAATCCTTAAATAAAAGCGTGCAAAGCAACAAAGACATAAAGAAACTTGCTTTCATATGTTTTCTTCAATCATATATGCGATCCCTGATATGTATTATCCAGAATATATAAATAAGCTGGCAATCTATTATAGGATCCAGAGAGTGTCCCACGCAACCAACTCAAAGCTTTTCTTTCACCCGCCATACAAGCATGTATGTAACATCGACCCTAAAATCCATTTGGATGCCATTCTTTATATCTGAATTTGTGTACTTTGTTTGTGATTTTCTAGTCTAGGCATCACAAGTCCATTAATCAGATTACTTGTTACCTGCCTTTGTGATTAAACTCTATCTTTCAATGGACATGCATAATCTATATTGAACAATTTGATACGAAACATACCAAATTTGTTAAACGCATATGCTTTCATCAACCATTCACATTAATCGGATTTGCACACAATAGTGTAATTGCACTCACATATAAAAAATTAAAAAAAAAGAATATCTAGATAGTTATATACAATAACATTAATCCACATTTTCAATGACTGCTTCAGACAAACTTGTTAATAGAAAGACACACACAAAGAAAAACAAAGAAAATTTTGAAATAGTACACAGTTTTTGTATAAGTTATAGATACCTGATTACATTTGATCTCTTAGACTTGAATTAGAACCTATTTGCAATTACATACTGCTCCATAACAATCTTTAAGGTAGCCATGTTTCTATATACCTAGTCTACTTCTACAAACTTATGTGCCAGATGCAATATGAATCTTGTCCAATCTCTAGATGCTAAAGCATGCATAGGCTCTACCAACTCATCAAATGTCAGCTGATGTGTTTCAAAGTTGTCACGCTCCAAAAGGGCACCCTTGGCATGATCAGTACTTAAAAACTATTGTTGGTCTTCAATGAACCACTTGGCTCAACCATTTATTTATCAACAGCGGAAGACTCAGTTTATGTACAAGGAACATTCTAGTGGGCTCACAATATATGACTCAATAGAATAAGGTCTAAAAATAAATAGTTTGAAGAGTACAAGTCTTAAAAAAAGAAACATCAACTATATTCCATCTTTATCTATGAATCCTCTATATCCAAGAGTCGAGATGGTGTTAATGACAAGTTCATGGCTACCTCAAATCAAAATGAAAGAGTTAAACTCAAAGCAAGAAAGATAAGTGAGGTATCCTCCAAATGTAGGGGAAGACTTACCAATAAGCTGAATACAAAAAGATCCTTAATGACGTACCTATTGATGACCTCTAATACTTGTATGGATGTTAATATATTGAATATAGTGGTATGTAAAATGGATAGAAAGGAAAGGACATAACCAAAGATACTCAACTCAACTTAGTAAACATGCAAGTTTAATAATAAAATCGTGCTTTTAAAATAGACTCAATAACATGCAACTCATGCCAAACCAAATCAATCAGTAAGTGGGAGTTTCTCTTAATCGATAATTATCACCATATGAGCCAGTGATAATACAACAAAGTGATCTTGTTGCCACATCCAGCTAATACCTTGTTAGGGTAGAGGACATCTCATCAATGGATCCAATAAAAACCCTATTGGGACATCAAAGGTATGGTCCTTTTCTTATCCTATGTTGGCGGCATAGTTTATAGAATTTAAGTTATTTATACTCTTACCAAATTGGTGCTCAATACTATTCCCAAAGCATGTGATCATATCTATCAAGTGCGTAGATTACTCACAAGCATCTCATCTAGTCTCATTGGACTTTAATGTAAACATAAAACTCATCTCAAAATATCATCTTTCATCAACAAATATATTTTAAAAATTATTTGCATCATCATGAAAATACTTACTCAAAATATCATTTAAACTCGATGCTCAATTTCATCAAAAACTCACTAAAAAAGGCATTCATCTCACCAAAACATGTTCCTCGAAATATAAATCTTTGGACTTAATAAAATATATGTATAATATTAGTTTAAATTACTCTTTCATCAATGCATAGAAAGTCTTCCTCTTTACTCAGGACATGTCATACATTAATTTAAAATAATACTTTATTTCATGCATGAAAATCATCAGTTTCAATTTGACATAATGCATAAAATCCAATATATTTTTCAATTAGGGTTCATGTGATGAAGACATAAACATGCATCAAAATCAAATACTCAATAAGTGAACATCATTAGTATATTTTTATGTACAAGACACTCCATAGGATAATGTATAACTCAAGAATTTGATTAAAGAAAATCAAAAGTCAAACTCAACTCAATAGAGATGAAGGGGCACGTAAACAAACTCAATCCAATGTTGTATTAGCCTTACATATCTTTGAAGTGCTATCAAAATACAATATTTTTTATACTTAACATTTTACATGTTTTCAAAGTGATTTTAATGGGTTAAATGTGTTTTCTGTTTGTTTTTCAGGATTACAGGATTTGGCATGTTTTTGGGTAAAGTGTAGCAGATGTCGAGTTTTTGAAGACGTATGAAGCACTCTAAGGGTCATGGATACTTCCACAAGCTGCAGAGGGGTTTCATAGTTGAGATATAGTGAAGGAAATATTTTTTGAAGTTGTATCCACGAACTATCGGCTGATCCATAGAATATTATATGAGTCTTGGATTAGGCTTTGTGCCTTGACGATCAGAATTAGGGGACTTTCTGGATAGCCCTCAGATAAAACCCTATATGGGTCGTAAGTCTAAATATGGCCCATAGAAAGGTCACATAGAAGTGATAGCAGATTTTGAAGATTGAAGACTATGAAGCTCGGGTACCAGCCATAGAAGTTTGTATAACCCATAACCCTGATCGTAAAGCCTACCGAATCTAATTTTCCTATTTTATTTTTGACTTGTATTTTTACTTATTATAAATAGGTTTTTAGACAAATAAGGATAGAGCGACGCACGAGAGTACTTGAGAACTACTTTGTGATTTTTACATTAAAAATATTACTTTATAATTTCTGGTGAAGAATTTAGGATTTCTTATTCTTAACTTTATCGTAGTAAATGCTTAATTATGTCATTCTATATCATGATTCTTTCATCTACAATGATTATGCATAGCTAAATCCATAACTAGGGTTGTGAGAACCATGAAGAACTAACAAGGTAAAATTGAATAATTTGTAATTCTTGAAAAGTATGCATGCATGTATTAATTAATTCTCTTTGTTTTGATAATTTTTAATGATGGTCAATGTTTAAACTCGCCTAGTTGTTACTGACTAGATCAAGATAGTAATGAATGGGAAAAGAAAGTAATTAAAAGGATTCGATCTGATTTCTCTCGTCTAATGAATAGAACTAAATCAAGGGGAGGTTGTACTTGAAAAACAGGTAAGGGTTATTAATGTCACACTGTGGGAATAGATCAAATCACGTAGTGAAATTTACCTTCGCCTGGATCAAAGGGTTTGGTAAACGTAACTTACCATTCTAAATGCTACACACCAGAAAGATTATGATTATCTGATAATATCAAGTTAGGGAATCATAGGAAACAAATAGTCTAGTTACTTCTCTCACTGGTTTCACAATACTTGTTCTAATTTAGGTTTGATTTTTCCAATTACAATCCCCCCTTTGAGAGATGGGTAGGTTATTCACTCGACTTGCTTGCAATTACTTTGAGTTTAACCATATTTCATGTGGATTCGACCCTAACCTTGATTAGGTTATATATCTTCATAATAACTATTTAAATTGAAAGGAGGTGTAGATTGGATGACATCAAGAATTTAGTGTCATTGCCGGGAAATACGGCTTAGACTGGTTCAATTTTAGTAATTTGAAAATTATACTTATTTCAGAAAATAGACTATACGACGGGACAGGGCCTCGTCATACCCTCGAGTATATAGAGGTCTGTGGATACATGTGGGTGTGGGAATTTATGTTGGT
>JAOTQJ010188940.1:0-21828 GCA_025642045.1 Solanum sejunctum
CAAAAATTGATTTGAGATCAGGTTATCACCAAGTGAGGGTGAAGGAGAAAGATATACCTAAGACTGCTTTCAAAACACACTATGGTCACTTTGATTTTCTGGTTATGTCATTTTGGCTAACGAATACACCAGCAGTTTTATGGATCTGATGAATAAGGTATTTAAGCCATTCTTGGATGTGTTTGTGATAGTATTTATAGATGACATTTTTGTATATTCAAGATCATAAGAGGACCACACAAATCACTTACGACAAGTGTTACAAATTGTTTGTGATCGATAGTTGTATGCTAAATTTTCTAAATGTGAATTTTAGCTAATATCAATGGCATTCTTGGGTCATATTATCTGATGAGGGGATAAGGGTTAATTAACAAATGGTAGAGGCTATAAAAGATTGGCCAAGGACTACGACACCCATTGATGTTTGGAGCTTTCTACGATTGGCAGGTTTTTACAGAAGGTTTGTTGAAAGTTTTCCTTCTATTTCTGCACCGCTAACAAAAATGATACATAAAGTGACCAAGTTTCAGTGGAATGATGCATGTGAAAGGTTCTTCTAGGAGATGAAAAATAAGCTAACTTCTTCACTTATGCTAGTACTTCTAGATGGCTCCGAGGGATATGCAGTGTATTTCGATTCTTCAAAAGTTAGCTTAGTGTATGTACTGACACAACATGGTAGGGTAATTGATTATGCATCTAGACAACTATGACCACATGAGAAAAACTATCTAACACATGATCTTGAGCTAGTAGTGGTTGTGTTTGCTCTAAAAATATGGCAACACTATTTGTATGGGGTTCATATTGACATATATACTGATCATAAGAGCTTGTAATACATCTTTAACTAGAAATACCTAAACTTAAGACAGTGGAGATGGCTAAAGCTAATAAATGATTACAATGTTGATATACTATATCATCCGGGGAAAGCAAATGTGGTATAAGATGCCCTGAGTCATAAGGCAATCATGAATACTTGCAATCAAGTCGTGGTAAATCAAGGAGTGGCTAAAGATCTACGTCAGCTAGCCAATTTTGGAGTTTGCCTTCTTGAAACACCAAAGAAAAGGGTTATTATACATAGTGTAGCAGTGTCTTCATTAGTAATGGAGGTGAAGGAAAAATATTTCAAGGAACCTATTCTACGATAGCTTAAGGAAAAGGTGAGTCAAGGTACAATAAAGGGCTTTGACCTTACACAAAATGAAGTACTTTACTGCCAAAATAGATTATATGTGTCTGATATTAATGGATTAAGAAAAAGGATAATGGAAGAAGCCCATCATTCTCGATATTCCATCTGTCCCGGATCAACTAAGATGTATCATGACCTGAAGGGAATGTTTTGGGGGGGGCATGATAAAGAACCTTGCAAAATTTGTAGCTCGAGGTCCAAATTGCCAATAAGTGAAAGTAGAACACCAAAAGCCAGGAGGTTATATGCAATATATAGAGCTTCCATCATGGAAGTAGTATATAATCAATATGGATTTTGTTACCTAGTTGCCTCACTCATTTTAGAAGTTTGACTCCATTTGGGTAATAGTTGATAGACTCAAAAAGTCAGCACACTTTTTACCAGTTAGGAGTGATTATACAGTTGAAGAGTCTGCCAAGCTATTCCTTAAAGATACCTTAAAGAGATAGTCAGGCTACATGGAGTCCCAATCTCCATTATATCTGACCGAGGAGCTCAATTCACTGCAGAGTTTTGGAAGTCCTTCCAAAGGAGTTTAGGGATACAAGTGAATTTGAGTACAACATTCCACCTTCAAACAGACAGTCAAGCAGAACGGACCATTTAAACACTTGAAGATATGTTGCGATATTGTGCATTAGACTTTAAAGGTAGTTCGGTGGACCATTTGCCACTTATTGACTTCGCCTATAATAATAGCTACCACATGAGTATCAATATGGCACCTTATGAAGCTTTGTATGGGAGGAAATGTAGGTCTCCCATTGGATGGTTTGAAATGGGTGAAACCACCTTGCTTGGGCTAGATCTAGTAAAACAAGCTATGGAAAAAGTTAAGGTAATACAGCAATAGCTAGAAACAACCCAAATTCATCACAAATCATAGGCAGATGCTAGGAGGAATGGGCTAGAATTCTCAATAGGGGATTGGGTATTTTTAAAAGTGTATCCAATGAAAAGGGTTTTGAGATTTGATAAGAAAGGAAAACTGAGCCCACATTACATAGGGCTATATCAGATTATTAAGTGCTTCAGGCAGGTTACATATGAACTAGAGCTACCCCGAAAGCTTTCAATGGTTCACTCAGTTTTTCATGTCTCAATTCTTTGAAAATGCATAGGTGACCATCTTGTATAACTCTTATTGAGGATGTATAGGTTACAGAAGATCTCACATACGAAAAAGTACCTATTACTATTCTAGATCGTCAAGTTAAGAAGCTAAGGAGTAAAGAAATAGCTTTAGTGAAAGTATTTTGAAGAAACCAACAAGCAGATGAAATAACATAGGAGGCCGAGGACGCGATGATATCAAAATAGCCTTACTTATTTGAAGCTAAAAAGGAGTCCAACATGTTGAATTGGGACACTAATATTTATGTGTGATTGAATACTTAGTGTGTTGTCAAAAATTTGTATGAGTAAATGTTCAAATTTGGTTAAACTATCCAATTGTGGTAACCTTCGAGGATGAATATTCCTAATGGGGGAGGATGAAACACCCCACATTTTACAATACTAGTACTGTGGAAATGAAATATGATATGGTTTGTTCAAATTAACGACCATTTTGAAAAGTGCTTGAATCTCCAATTAGAGGGTGATATATATATCTTATGATGAAGAGGGTTGAGCAAAAATAAGTTTTAAGTCAAATTAAGGAGATCGCGGCCTTAAACAAAGTGACAGAATTGTTGTACTTGTAGGACTTAGGGAGCTAGTAGGTGAGTCACCTACTTGCTTAGTTTAAACATGCTAGCTAGACGGAGATGAGGCTCGACATCAAATTCGTCCAAGTCCAATCATGGATAAATTCCATATTAAGGGTGTAACTTTAGCCTGTGTTTTATCATCATAAATGGACTTTTTTTATTCCCACGAAGAATACAAAAAGGGCCCAAGTACATCACAACCCACTTGACTATTTGGCTCCAAACTAAGAGAAGAGAAATTTGGAAAATGGGTAGCCAAGGCCTATTATGTTTGAGACCCATTTAAGCCCAAGTGTGAGGGATAAGCTGGTCCCACACTAGCTAATTAATATGTGGTATTATGTCATCAAAAGGTCAAAATAAATTCGGCCAAGAGACTCATTCAAAAGGGCTCAAAGCAGCTCCTTAATTCATTTCATTTTGGATCAAATTTTCAAATTTCTTAAAGACTCTTTGTCTCTCTTTATTTCACGTCAAAGGCAGTGTACACAACCCTCTAGGGTTCTTGAAGGAAACCTGAACCTTGAAAGCTAAGGTGAGTGGAAATATCCATGTATTTGTTATACTTATCCCATGAAAAATAGGAAGTATATGCTAGTATGTTTGTGCTGGAAATTTGGACAGCATGTGTCCTAAGAATTGTTGTGAACCTTTCTTGTTATTTAAGATGATTTTCTCTTCTTGGTTGGATAAATTATGAAGTAAGACACATGTTTTTAACAAGGTATAGTTTTTTAGTGATGTAAAAAGGCTGTTGTACCACTTTTGTAGTCCACAAAAGTGAGTTCTTATAGGATATCACAATTGCGTTCTTAATACGAACTTGTGGACTGTTGGATAGGCGGCTATTGACTCGCATCCTTAATTACTACTTTGGTAACATTCTTAGACTGTTTTAAGGTTATTTTTATGTGTATATGTGTTGTGGAAAGTTTGGGTAAAGTTGAAATAGGTTTGGAATTATCGACGTCAAAATGTGGCAAAGGGACATAACGTTATGCCGCCTATTTGTATGTTTACAAATTGTATGTGTTGTGCTTGGTGGGATACTGTAAGACTTTTATGGCACAAGAATAGGCTGAATATGATATGTACATGATAATATGTATTAAAAAATATGATTTGGGGCGGAAAAGTTGAAAGAATACGCTCGGGTTTATAAATACCTACTTGCTGCCCGTTTTTTTTATGGGATTGGGCTGCAAAGATGTATCTATTGGCTGCTAATGTTAGTTTTATCACCAACTATGTAGTAGATAAATATTTGGAGGAAGTAAAGGTAATCTCGAGGTAATAGCGAGGTCGTACAATAAGGTATGTAAGGCTACTTGATTTCGTATTATTTGGCATGAAATCCCTTGGTACATAAAGGTACTTACCAACTCTGACACAATTGTTAACGATGTATCAACTCCTTCACATTGTTCATATGCTCCCATACATAGTCGCCTTTAAATCTGCATACATACTTGGATACCAAGATACACGAGTTCGTTCTGCTAAATAAAGTTCATGTGTTTCTCCACCTCCGATGCATTTCATTACTTATGTAACCTACTCCTTTCATTATGGTGTTGTCTTTTGTGATTTTTTATATGTCATACGTTGTATACAGTCCTATAGCTCTAATGTTATGACCATCAAAAGAATAATCTCAAAGGTAATTTAAAGATAAAGTAAAGTATATTGCCTATTGATGGGTGGTGACCCGAGGGTTAGAAGAATCACCTAGCTAGAGTTGATCCTAGCACGGGGGGTAGCCCAAGGGGTTAATGGAAAAGCCTATCCAAGGTCAATCCCAATATAGATTTACCACTAATCTACTGGTTGTTTGTATTACATATTATGCACAGATTATACAGTAAAGGTAAAGTTATAAAAAGAACATAAAGTAGATTATCCCACAATATGACTAAGGATGGTCTCTTATTCTACACCAGTGCGTAGTTTTATTTGCATTATTACTTCATATACAATATTCCCTACCTTACTTATTAAGTATATTATCTCATCTGATGTCCCTTACGGGGGACCTATATTGCATGCTGCAGGTATAGGTGCTAGTAGATCTCCCTAGTAGGAGTACAGGTTATGCAACTGCTATTACCAAGCTCCAGGTTACTTCGGATCTTTGTGTGTGTCTAGAGCTTATATTTTTGTATTATATAGTTAGTCGAGGTAGGGCCTGTCCCGACCTTTTTCCTTATCTAGAGGCTTTGTAGACTATGTAAATTAAAGTGTGGTCATGTCTTATACTTTAAATACCGTGGCTCCAATGGCCTTGCCATGCACATTTTCTGTTGGCTTGTTATCATTGTTTATTTTCTTAAAGGCACGCCAAATGTAGGAATCCTTTATAATATGTATATAAAGCGCATGGATACAAGTTGGTTCTCTCGAGCATCATCAGCAACGAGTTCCGGTCCACCCTCATGGGACTTTGGGCGTGACAATAACATCGTAATTAAGGGATAAGAGTCAAGGCTCATATCATAGATACATAGCATATCCAACTACACCTATACTACATAGATAAGAGTGGAGGCCAAGAAAAGTAATTGGTATCACCCTTATTTTCTAAATAGAAAGTAAGGAAGAGCATTTAATACATAATAAGAGAAACAAATACTAAGGTCCCCAAAGTGGACAACTCACCGACTAGCTTGAGTAGTACCGAGCTAACCATGTAGAGGAGAAGGATGATCAACTTGGTCTTCGATCGCTATATGGTGATATTATATAGGCAAGAGTATGTATTAGTACATTTGAATGTACTAAGTATGTAGGATGCAATGTAACAATAAGTAGGCATCATAATCAAAATGCATAATATTATGCAATAGACATAATATACAATGTTACATGTATGACCAATGATTAAGTAAAACATGCTTAAGTAACTCATGCTCATATAGGATATTATATATGTAGAAGAGACCAAGCTAGCTATTCAAAGGATAAACCCCTAGGTAGTTGAGTGGTACAAACCCCTTAAATGGTTGATGGTAATCACACCTTAGCACCATGGTGACGAAATATAAACTCCTTGCATAGTTGATGAGTATAAACTCCCTACATAGGCACTTAGGCTCTTGTCCCTCCGGATCGAGTATGGTCTAATGCAACACTCTATATAGATTATGTAATATACATAAGCTCATTTTATCATCATATAATCATTAATATCATATCTCATGCTTTGCACCTTCAACCCCTCAAGAAACCACATCTGGATATTTTATCAAACATTTAGAGGGTGTGAAGTGGTAATATAAAACCGTGCAAATTAGAGGGTGAAGTGTTTTAGTGAGTATTGGGGAATGTTTAGGACGATATGAGGGTGAAATTTGGCTAAGTATAGGTAAAACACATATGGGAACCCTTGGGCCTAAGACTCAAAGCCTTGGAACTGAAAACAGAAAAATGCTCAAAATAAGGAACTGGGGCGTCACAGAATACACACTCAGAATTGCATTCTTGAATTTCTATAATTGCTAATTTGTTGCTCTTAAATCAAGGTTAGACCCCTCTCTGCCTAATTTGGACCCCATGAGCAAGAATTCGAAGATAGATTTTCGAAATAAGAAATAAATTTTGAGTTATATAAAAATTAAAATTCAAGGTATTTGGAGTCACATTTTTGGGCACTTTTTTGTGGTCGTTACATGGGGGTAGTTTTAGTATTGGCCCATGCAGTCTTCGTCAGTCAGTATCAATATTCAGTACTTATGTTGGTTTGGGTTATCATTGCTCCTGACTTTGATTAGTTTGGTTATGGTTTGGGGTTTCCCAGACATGCCTATGCCTTGATCAAACATTGTTTTGCTACACTGCTATAGTTCTATATATTTGGACTTTATTTATGTTCACTATACTTTCAATCGCCAATGATGCCTACTGGGTGCCTTTTCTTGTACTCACCCCTACTTTTGTGTCTCCCTAAGGTACAAGTCTAAGTAAGGGTTGTGATAGTTGAGTTAGGAAATATTGGGAGCGTTTAGGAGACTTTTGGTGGCCACCAGTTGCTTTGGCATTTTTGCAAGCTCTTTCATGTCGATGGTCATCTTTTGCATCTAGATGTCGGCCTTGTACATTATAGTTTGGTATTTATAGGTGCACTTCTAGCTTTGTATATTATTATGATTTTTGATATGTCTATATGATGCGTCTTTATGTCTATAGTAGCTTTGAGCAGTTGACTTCCAAGTACTAGGTAAGTTTTGGCATATCTATATATATATATAGATAGATATAGATATAGATATATTATTATATCGATCTGGTTTACACTAGAGAGCTAGAACAGCTACCCTTGGATTGGGAATTGGCTTGCTTGTATTTGGGACTAGCAGGGCATCATCATGACCAAGGATCTTTGAAAGGCCAGTTGTCAGCTATACTCCTGGCTACACCTCCTAGCTTAGTCTCAGTTGTATAGGGCTACCATCCAATAGAGTCCTAAGGATGGGTACAAAGACATTTGTGGCTTATCTCTAGGGGGTTACTTGATGTTTAGGAACTTTACTGTGTTATTGATTCTAGTTTTGTGTCTTGTCAATGGTTCTTCTATTTTTGAGAATTTCACTTTATTCATCTCTCTATTGATGTCTTATAGATTCTAGATTCTGGGTAGGGGAAATGATACATTATCAGTCCAAAACACGTAGCATCCCTCAGAACCTATTGAGTAGAGATTAGATGTTCTCGAGTTGTAACAGCCAGATAAGGAAGCTTACAGGCATTACAAACATAGAAGGGCCTTAGCAATAATCTTTGGGATTAGTGATTGAATAATGGTGGCTATATATTTGGCTATTAGAGTTGTTGTTAATGATTGAGTTCTGTGATATGTATATTGGTACATCAGCAACTAATTAAAGGTTATATGGGTTGTGAGAACTTTTATTAGAGATACTGAAGTTAGATAAGTTGTGACTGATGTAAGGCTGAGCATTGGTGTATTTGGGGTGTCCCTATTCAATTATTTACCTACTGGTTTTACCTGTTGGGTTTTTCTGATGTTTATGAGTATGTTTACTTGATGGGATCTGAGTAGTTGATGCCTATGTTACCATTGTACACTGTTGGTGGCTGAATGTAAGCCAAACTATATGATAATACATATGATTGTTTTGATATTTACCTACTGGAGTGGGACGTCTGATACTGGTGTATATCATCTTTGAAAGACTAGTTGTCGGCTATATTCCTGGCTACACCTTGTGCCTCTATGACCATGAATTTCTATAGTAATTTTATTAAAATTGATTCTTCTAGTTCTGTAATCATAGAATTGCAAGATGAATGTTATGGCTTGAGGCTTAGTTAGATTGTTTATTTTCGTATATGATATTTTTGTGTTATTAGTTAAGCTACCTACCACTTTGCCCTGGGGACTTATTATGAATGTTAGCTGGCTGAGATTGTATTGTTTGGATTCCTAGCTATGTTTGACATGGGAATGTTGATCATTTTGCCAAATTGCCTGGTACTTGAGCTATGGTTATATAGTGTTAGGTGCGTTACTCCATCTATTGCTTGTTTGATTATGTGTTCTAAGCTTCTTTAATCCAGGGTCAGTAATTGCAGTAATGAAAGTTCCTTTTATTAGTGAGGAATTTGGTATGATGACTCTACAAGATTGTGATACGGGGGTCGAGTAATATTGTCAGATGGCCTCCATTTTGATATTGCCCTAGGGGCTGACTGACTTATTTTTATATGGTAGTTGTGGATTTCATACTCCAGTTGGTTGGTTTAAGGCTATAGAGCCCAACAAGAATGGTATAGATATCTTATAGGGTGCCTTAGCCAAAGTCCAGAGTATGCGAGATAGATAGAGGATAGGTCTAAGTCAGTGCCCAGGTTATGCCGGCGACGGATGCTGATTTGTATAGTTTGAGATTTGGGGATAGAGAAGCTCTGTGGGTGCCCCCCTCCATGAGAAAGTCTTGCAGATTGGAATGTAAGTTGACCTTGGGATAGATATGTCAGCCCTATTGTGGTTTTGGAACGTGTTGGACCTATTGTATCTGAGTTGGCCTTACCTCTATCTTATTCTACTATATATCCACTTTTCTACATAAGTTTACTAGTGTATTCTAGATAAGTTACATGTACTCCAATATGCTATAGTTGAGTTAGATGATGCCTGGACATTGTTAAAGGAGGTTATGGTGGTGTAAATTTTGGGGGGTTGTACCTTGAGATACTGTAGCTATTGTGAGTGGCTGATTGTGGTTATTGGCTGACTATTGTATTCAATAGCATAAATCTGGTGACTTGTAAGCATCGGTGGATGCAGTTGCGATTCTTGCCACAGATTGATTGCTAAATGCTATAGAATAAGGGTTGAATAGTAATAGCTATTGACGATCATGTTTGAGAACTGTGATATGAATATCTGGGTATGAAGGAAAGTATAGAGAACCATTAGAGTGGATGCCCTATTGGCTATATGCTGCATTGGTGAGTGGTTAGTGGTGATACTAGGTGGGTTGGCCAGCAAAGGAAGGGGGTTTTGGCCCTGCGTGTGAATAAGAATATATTAGCTATGATCCACGGTTATTGGTTAGCCTGTGGGCTATTGGTGGTTGATTATGGGAATCATTTGTATAAAGAAGGAAAGAATGAAGTAAAAGTTGTATATGTAAACCACAAGTACAATTATGAACAACCATGATCATCCGAACATCTAGTTATATAGGTATGTCTAGCCGATTGATCCTTGTGACTTGTCAGCTGATTAAGCGGATGGGACAAATATAGAATTCTTGAGACTACTTGGTGCAATTATCGCACTGACCCATTGTTATATACAGACGGATGGTGTGATTTGTAGATAGTGAGGGTGGTACTGGATTATTATAAAAATAGGGAACATGCTTGTAACTTATATACTCATGGTGTGGATTGGAGCCTACAGGTATGCCTGTGTTTGTACATTCACGAACGAAAGTCTTATTAGTGGGGGATGTTGTAATGACCTTCTGGGTTATTTATATGGTTTTGTTGCTATCATGTTGATATGAGAGTATATATAGTGACCACGGGTCTATAGGATGATTATCTCATGGATTGCAGATATGACTGCCAGAATTGATGAATAGTTGACCCAGTCAATGCTTTTAGGAATTATACCCCGAATGAGAATTTTGATAGCTTAGTTAGCTCCAAAATATTGATTTCAATCTAGGACGACCCTTCATTTGATACCGGGGACATCCAGATGTGATTTGACCCCAGGGGCTTTTCATTAAAAGTTGTCTATGAAGAAGTGGAACCGTCACTCTATTGTAGGAAGTTCCTTGGAAATTTCAACTGTACCGTTATGTCCAGAATGTCGAAATCCATAGGGTTGAAAACTTTTTTTGAGGAAATTGGAGTCTGAATGAACCCAAAATTACAAAAAAGAGATCGAAGAAAGAATAGGAAGAGAGCGGACAAGGTGTTAGGCCTTCATGTTGATACGTGGTATAGTCTAGGTCTGCCACGTGTCAGCAGCATGTCAGCACTGCCAGTTCCTACATATATATATAGAGAGAGAGATATATAGATAGATGTTGTTTCTTGGAAAATATTTTAAATATATATGTATTTCCTCTCAACTTCACATAGTGATTTATAGCTCATTTTTCAACCAATATGGGTGATTTAAAAAGCTAATGTGACTTAATTTTTCATAGGGAACATCGTGGTAAAGTTAGATTCGGAATGTGACATATTTTGAGGTAAATTTCTACCCTTTCATTGATAACATATCAAAATAAGGGTAAACTTTACATTGCAATATCTTGATAATTTCTTAACGAAATTAAGTGAGCTTTGTGTCTAAATTGTTCTACATTATGAGTGGGATGTTGTGGTATGCTAGGTGCTCGCTGATTTTGTCCATTTTTTGAGAATATTGACTGAGAAAGTTTTGAAAAGAATGTTTTCCCAATGAAGTTTTTAACTTTGTTTTTGCCCTTTTCTTTTTCTTCTTTGGTCTGTTTTGGGCTAAATGTTTCATATGGACTTGGGGTGTTGTGGAGATTATTTTACGTAGGTTGTTTTGGTACTTTAAGTATGGTTCACAATTTTCCTCATTTTAGTATTAATTGATGTAATTTCTCTCGTTTCTTGAGATTTTACAATCAAATTAGTTGTAATGATCTTGTGACTTTTGTTTGAACAGCTGAGCAACATAGAGAATCGATTTAGGGGAAAATCTTAGTTGAATTGACTTAGAGCAAGAGACGTCGAATGCCAGGTAAGATTGGTTTTCTCTATACCCTAGAATTAGCTGAGGTGTTTGCATATTTGAGTTAGAATGTATAGAAATGTACTATTTATGGAGTGAGTTGTAAAGTATATGTTGTATGGATGGATATGATATGTGTTCTTTATATATAATGTTATGGGACGGTAGTTGTTGTGTTGAGGCATGTGTTGGTTGTAGCTACTACATTACCTGAGTTCTTGTATTATATGGCTACAAAAGGGTCTAACAGTGGTTTTTGGAGATGGGAACAAATAACAGGTATGTACGCTGAGCTTGACTCTTGCTTACATGTGTGTGTAGTTTGTGGTTACCGAAATATACAAGCTATTGAGGTTGATTGTGATTACATGCTGCCATGTGCACTGAATCTAGTATATACATCTTGCTGGTATGTATATGTATGTTGTGGATACGGTTATCTATATCTTTATTAAGTACTTTTGATTGAATTTCCTAATTAAACAAATTCTATGAGGCCCTATGGTTTATATGATCCTGCATACTTTTGTTATCTGTTATGTAATCGTGCCACTAGTTATTGACTAGAAATACATCATGTTCTAGGGACAGTCATAATGGTACCCCTAAAGAAGCCTTTTGACCTGTAATAGGAGATGCATAGAATTAAGCCACTAGTAAGTTAGAGATGGGAGAGTGATCCTGTTAGCGACGTGTAGGTTATATACTATGGGATTTCTGGGCTATCTACGATAAGACACTAGTTATATGGGTTAGTTCTGTGAATTGGCATCTAGTTGGGAGGGGCACATTTTCAGTGGGCCAGTACATGGTTGCCTTAGGTGATATCTTTGGTTGCTGATGAGTTACCATATGATTTTGGTGGGTGTCATTCTTCAAATTATTTAATCTCTTGGGCCTTAGCTTAGGTTATACCGATGCTGCCCCATTAGTTGCTCTACATAGAAAGGGACCTGGTAAGGGCAGAATATGAGCTAGAACCTACTGTGTATTGATTCTAGATCATATCATAACTAGGTTATGAGACTACTATGTTTTTGTTGGTCTTTTCTATCAGGTGCACCTATGATACTTTTACTATTATGGCATATGTATTTCCATTTCCTCCTATCTGCTAGATTGTAGAACGATTGTATACTGAGCTCGATTCTATTCCTATTATTGAGATTTATGTACTATTATACTGAGGTTAGCTATTACTCTGAGTCTCTTGCATACCTTGGGAATGAATTGCTTATTGTGACTTGGGAGAGATGATATGATTAGGGGGATCAACATCCAATTAGAGAGAAAGAGGGAGATTTTATTGATTTACGCTTTGAGACCTAGATGACACACTTTGTTATTCAAATCTCCAATGGTCATGTCTAAGTGTCTAGACCCAGGTGACACTCCCGTTGGTCATATTCTCCGATAGTCATATCCGAAATTGGGGTGTCAATTCTAAAGGGGTACGAGCATTGCCAGATTCTTTTGGCCTAGGGTCCCTTGATTGATATTTTTTAGGGTAGGGCCCTATGAATGATATTCTAATAATTATGATAGGGGGATTCTTTCTCCTGCTGGGGGTTAGTCCCACTTACATTTATGGTCAGACCACTTGGCCCTAGCTGACTACCCGATCGAAGGCCAGGTCAGAAGACCTAGGGGTTGGAGTCCCCGGGTGATATTAGGGGTTTGAGTCCTTATGTGACACTAATTTTGATTAATCGTGTGCCACGTGCCGGCATATGGTCGATGACCTAGTTGACTTGTGAATATTGGGGCAAGGCCCATGAATATTTACCCATGGATCCACTCACCTATTTACACCCCGATTGTGCATAGGTTTACCTCCTAGGATTATGGGGGCTCAAGGGACGTTTAGGTTTAGATACTAGGGCCTTACACCTATGTACAACTAACCCTTACTCTTATGATGTGTAGAGCTAGGCTCTGTGATGGATCTCTGGGATTTTGTGATTGTTTTAAGGAATTATGTGATTATATGTCAGAATGATTATTGTGCATGGGTGCACCTTCTAGGCTTATGGGGGCCCAGTTGGCATACATGTGTAGATACTAGGGCCTTGCACCCGTGTGCAGTACTATAACTCAGTTAGGGGCAATTATGGTATTGGCATACGCAGTCTTTGTCAGTCAGTATCGATGCTCAATACTTGGGTTAGTTCAGGTTATCATTGTTCTTCACTTTGATTAGTTTAGTTACGATTTGAGGGTTTCCAAACATGTCTATGCCTTGAACAGAGTTTGTTTTGCTACACTGCTACAGGTCTATATATTTTGACTTTATTCATGTTCACTATTTCTCTCGGCCGGCCGATGATGCCTTCTAGGTGCCTTCTCGTACTCACCTCTACTTCTGCATCTCTCCATGATGTAGGTCTAGGTACAGGTCATGATAGTTGAGTTGCAGAACTTCAAAGAACTTAGGAGACTTTTAGTGAGCAGCAATTGCTTTGGTGTTTCGCAGGATCCTTCATGTTAATGGGTGTCTTTTTCATTCAGACATCACCTTTGTATATTAGAGTTTGGTATTTGTAGGTACACTCCTGGTTTTGTATATTATTATGATTACTGATGCATGTATATGATGTGTCCTTTTGTCTATTGTAACTTTATACAGCTGACTTCCAGGTACTGGGTAGGTTTGGTGTATATATATTTTTATTGTATCAATTTGATTTAGACTACAGAGCTAGGACAGGTACCCTTGGGTTGGGAATTGGCTTGCCTGTAGGTGGGACTAGCAAGCGCCATCATGACCTAGGACTGGGTCATGGCACTTTATGTCAGAAATATATTTATACAAAATTGTAGAACAAACAACCCCATAAGATATGAAACAATGTAATGTAGGAGGGAAAATAGAAAAAAAAATCAACTTTACCACAAGTAGAAAGACAACAGAAAAATGGTAAAAACCTTGTTAAATACAAAGCACATATATGTTAGAGATTGTCTATAAACTAGAAAGAAGATCAGAAAATATAAAAAGAAATTATAAAAGTATTGTACATCTAAGTTAGCATGTCACGATAAATAGTCAAATCTTACTGGATTGAATAATCAACATATAGGAGAACACAAGATGAAAAAAAATATCATAAAATATGATTTCGATGAATCAAACTCACTCTCAAAAAGTTTGAATCCTTTATGGAAAGAGATTTGATGAAAGAAGTAACAATCAAAGCTTAAACTTTATTTTTCCTTTGCTCTTTTACGCGCAAGAGAGAAACTCAAGGTTGTTGTTGCTTCAGAAGAAGAAGACACTACAGTGGGAAAAGGGTTCAGGTAACCTTCTTAATGCGAAAAGGGGTTGATGCCCAACTTTTCTTTACTCTTTTACATGCAAAGGGGCTGATGCCCCTCTTTTCTTTTCCCCATCTTTAACTCTCTCTCTCTCTCTCTCTCTCTTTTGTTTTTTCTTTGTTTAGGAACTGGAAGCATTGCTGCCTTATTATTTCTAATGTATTTCTTTTAATTTTTTTGTATTTATTCTCCTTTTTTTTTGAAAAAAAGATAGTTATGACTTTTAGTGACCATGATTATTACATTCTCCCCATCTTAAGAAATTCAGTCCCTGAATTTAAACAACTATGCCCCTTCAATTTAAAGCAAGTGAGGATGCTTGACTCATATATCATTATTCGACTCCCAAGTTGCTTCTTCAATGGAATAATTTCTCCATAAGACCTTTACAGACATGAATTCCTTTGAATGTAACCTTCTTACTTGTCTATCAATAATGGCTATTGGTTTCTCTTCATATATTAGGTTCTCATCAATTTGTATGATTAGTGGTTCAAGCACATGAGAGGAGTTTGATATATATTTTCTTAGCACAGAGAAATGGAATACTGGATGGATAAAGGACATATCATGAGGTAATTCTACAAGTATACCATTCTTCTTATTCATCAAGCATCTCATATGGGCCTATATACCTCAGGTTCAACTTATCTCTTTTTCCAAATCACATTACCCTTTCATAGGAGAGACTCTTAGGAAAACATTTTCCCCAACTGTGAACCTTTGATCTCTTCTCCTCTTATCAGCATATGACTTTGGTTTGCTTTGAGAAGTGAGCAACCTTTGACTGATTAACTAGACCTTCACTATGTTTTCCTAAACATAGTTAGGTCCTAACACCTTAGCCTCTCCAAACTCAAACTACCCTATAGGAGAACGACATTGCCTACCACAAAAGGCTTAATATGGAGCCATCTGAATGCTAGACTAGAGGCTATTGTTGTAAGTGAATTCATCTAAAGAAAAGTAGGCATCTCAAGTACCTCTAAATCAAGAATGCAAGTCCTTAGCATATCCTCTGGGATTTATATAGTAGCTTAGACTCTCCGTCCGTCTATGAGTGAAATGCAGTACTTAGATATACTCGCGTACCTAGTGTTTCTTGAAAAGATCTCCAAAAGCATGAATTGAATTATTGGTAGTCTTTCAGGTTAGATGGACACCAAAACTCATAGAGCCAAACAGTTGTGTTTCAAGCATGATTTGGACATGTTTCTCCATTTTATCTGATTTTGAATTGAAAGGAGTATGGTGGCTTAGTAAGCCAATCTACAAATGCCCACATAGGGTCATAACCTCCAATGGTTCTTGGTATTACGATCAGAAATTCAATAGTAATTGTTCTAATATTCACTCTTGAATCTCAAACTACAATAGTTTTCCTATAGGTTGTTTATGCTCGTCTTTAACATACTGCCAAGACAACTAATGAGAAATTGAGTTAGAAACTTCTCTCTTTATATGTTTTCACCAGTACGTTTGCTTTAAGTAGTGATATACCTTAGTCTATCTAGGATTCATAATGTATTTAAAGTTATAATTTCATAAAGAATAATCTGTATCACACCATTTATGTTTGATTATCATAATCAGCTTCTTAGTCCAAAAGGATCGTAATTATCAATACTCATATTCATATTTTTATGTACTGGAATTTTATATCAGTATTCACACAATTTCTCATTTTGCATAAGGTGATCTCGATGTGTTATACCAATAAGAACTTGTCAAGAACATAAGCCAACAATGTATTTGAGTTTCTCATTATAATTTGATACCTATATTCTCGAGTAAGCACACCTCTTAGATTAAAAGTCTATTCGTAAGAGTTGGTTGTCAAATAGCCCCTCGATTTGCTTCTCAGTGCTTTTTCCTTAACAACTTTTTTTTTCTAGATGACACTAAATCATGAATTTTTACCATCATTAAGCAGTTTCCTCCAATGGTGTAAATTGAATAATCAAATCTTTCTTCTAGAACTTAAATATCACTCTTCATTGATTTCATTGTACAACTAGTGCATCTAAATCTCTATAGAAAATGCATTGAGACTCTCTTCTATGAGCAAGATAATTATACTCCTAGTAGTGTAGCTTCCTCAAAACATAAACTATTATACGACCATTCTATAATAGAACATATCATAATCCTACTCTCAAAAGTATCATAAGGCTCCACGAATACTCTAACACCTACTAGTAGCACTAACACTGATATGGTGGTCAATAAATCTTGAGCTTCTATAAGATCTACTCAATTTTCCTCATTTCTGAATTTTTTTTCTTTGCTAACGTGATCAGTCACACTCTTTCTCTAAAAAAACTCTCCAGCAAACATTTGTTGAAGACCACCAAGCTCAAAGAGGGTGAATTCTGGTAGTGTTTGAACTCAAGTATTGAGACAATAATTCTTTTGTTTTCATTCAGCTATGAGAATATACTCGAATACAATTAACAAACCTTGGAACAAATCTTTCAAGCAATGTCTTGATAGCAATTGGAGAATATGTAAGTCTAAAAGATATCACAAAGAACCTTTTAATGCACTTATCGAGTTTTAAAAACATTTTAAAACATTTTCCTCTGATTCCAAGCTTACAATAATCAATCATATATCAATATTTAAGAGTTAGGTGACTCTATATAACAATGTCCAATAGGTCATTTATGCACGTCAATGGCTCCTTAATGCATACTGTTGCTTTGTTCAACTATTAGTAGTTCAAAAGACTGCTACAACTAATAGTGAACTTGGTTTAATAGCAGTACCAGCTGAATAAGTAAGAGCGTAATATCAATGCAGACACACAACTTATTGTGGAAAAACTCCTTGCTCAAGGGAGAAACAATCACTACCTATACTAGTAGGATTTCAACAACTTTATTACTTCAAAACTTGAGCAATGTCAACTTACAAACTCCCAGCTCTCAACTCACCAAACTACTCTCAATAACTCACTACGATTGAGAGACGAACCCGCTCTGAATAATCACTATCTTAAAGAAACAATCTCTTAAAATTATTGTCCCCAAATAATGATTCTAAGAAGATTGCAAACAATTTGAACAAACAAGAAAAACCTAACTCTAGATCTTACTTGAATTCTCTTGTGCCTGTGCTCTTGCTTAAGGAATTCTTTCTAATGTTACAAAGTTTCTCGAATTCTATGTGTATTTAATTTTGACATTATATTATTGAAGTATGTTTGAATTGTTAAGTTTTGAGTAAAATTGACATATTATGTGATTATTTCTATTTATGTGTGGATATTTCTTTCTTACATGTATTTTATTTAGTAAACAGTATTTAGTTTTTCTAGAAAAAAAGGATTTTCTCACATCCCATAACTACTCCACTTACTTCGACTTAATACAATACAGTAACAGCAGAAAAACTCTCACATAGAAAAAAAGACAAGCAAATACAAAATGTTGTTTTTTTTCAAAATAATTTTGTTATGAATTAAATTATGAAATGAAATGTTCCATTTATTTATCATATTATTTACTGCACAAAGTTAATTTTTTATCTGATGTCTTTTTTCTAGTTCTAATGAATTAAGTCATTTTTTATCACTATGTGTTTAATAATATTTTCTTTTGAAAATAAAATGAAGCAAAATAAAATTTATATATATCCATATACTATGTTTCTTATTGGATGATAAATTTTACTTAGAATACTAAATTAACCGTCTTAAGACATCTAACTTTTAAATTAATAATAATGCAAAATCTTTTCAACATTATAAAAATGATTTGAATTTTTAAAAATTTTGGTAAGCAAGTTTTCTCTAAATTGAACAGTTAGGAGCATATTTAGGTGAATAATCAAAATAGGCAAATCCTACGCTAAAGAGCATTAAGTAAATATTTTGTGTCACATATAAAAATAATAATTTGTGGCAAGAATGGAGAGTAGTGCTATCAATATACCACACACTAATAAAACATGACAGTTTAAACAAATTTTAAATAAATCAAAAGAAACAAGTAAATAACATTTTAGTAGAATCATAAGTAGAATAAATTCAAAATTATGTTAAGCCATAAACATGTCAATAAAGCGACAGTGATAAAACAACAATACTGGAGGGGTGCCTAACACCTTCCCCTCGGTCAATGGAATTCGTTATCCGATCTTTGTTTTTAGAGATCAAGAAAATAAAGAGTCATTCAGGGATTAAAAAAAGTGACTTGGAACACCAAACTCAATTCCAAGTGGTAACTTTGAATAATAAACATCCCCTTTTCCAAATAGGTACTTTAATTGAAAAAATTCTATTTTTCAAAACTAGCGTGGAAAAAATAGGGTTGTGACATATTGCGACTCCAATGGAGATAACCAGAATTTGAGCTTGTCAATATTAACTTCTATATGGTCTTTTTTTTTAATATTGTATTTGTCGATTTAATGTGATGTTTCCTAGCTTATTTGTTGCATTAATATTATTTAAATTGTAATATAAACTATCTTCTCTCTTACATCCATCTGAGTCTTCTGAATAATACGTTTTATTCGAAGATGCGGTCTATGCTCCTAAACCTTTCTTTGAAATACAAGATATGCTATTACACTCTTCGGAAGGATTTTATAGGCACAAATACTTTAGGATGGGAACGTCCAAACAGTGAGGATGAAAACCCCTACTGCCAGTAAATTGTTCCTTCTCAACTCGAGTGGTCCACGTGTGTAACACATCATAAGTCTACTCATAAGATATGAAAATTCGTCATTGAAAATACATAAGATTGAACTTAGTAATGACTTACTTGTACTTACATTTTATGGATCCCTAATATTGGCGGGAAGAGTGTTAGAAGTTAATTCAGGTCATGAGACACCCCAAGTGCTTAGTTAAGTTCAAAACCTCCCTAGTGGTTAAGTTTTTCACTTTGAATTATGCAAGGTTCAACTTTAAATGACCATAAATCTTATAATACAAAGAATTAGTGTTATATGATCTACCAAATGAAAATACTTTAAATTATCTTTCCAACGCCACTGATTTCACTGCATTTGGAGTTTAGAGTCAAAAGTTATGGCCGTTTTACGACAGATTGCTTGTGCAGAGTTGTTTCTACGACCATGACATACGGGTCATAGATTGAAGTATGACCCATATTTTCAAATCATAGAAAAATTTTGCAAGTCAATTTTTGAGTCCCAGAACTTGCGAACCCAAATATGGAACATAAAACTTCTAATGATTCGTACTATAGGCTCGTAGAATTGATTCAGTGACCCCAAAATTTATCCAAAAACTTACGAATAGGTTCCTACAAGTCATAGAAACTTTAATGGGCCGTAGATGGACTCGTAGATGACATGATCAACAATTTAAAGAGGGGTATGTCTCTATCTTTTCTAACCTCTCTTGCTAGATTTCACCTAGTTAAACCCCTAAAATATGATTCTTCAAATCATTAACATTCAAACACTCTCTAAAGTAACAATATAGTTCCAAAAGGGCAAAAGTTAGGACTTTGAAGCACTTTCTTCAAGTTTCTTCAAGAACATAATTCCCATAGGTATGTAAGGACTACAAAAAAAAAATCGTTTTTACTATTTCACTATCATATAACTATCAGTTTTCTCCAAATATCAAGTTATTAGTTTGAAACAAGATTCCTTTAATTTGAGAAATTTTTTTGTTTATGCTATTTTGAAGAAAAGAATGAAGTTTGCTGAATTTTTCTATTATATTTTGAAGAAAAGAATGACGTTTTGGTGTCTTCAACGATCTCTCTCTACTACAACTTCGCCGCCGTCGACTTCCCGCCGACTTCCTGCCGGATACCAGTTTACTTCTTCTCTGTCTTTACGGTATATTCTTTGGCTTCTCATTTCCTTTTCATTTCATTTTTCTCCTTCAAAAAGCTCTGTTCTCTCTCTCTCCTAAAAGCTCCGTTCTCTCTTTCTCCTCAAACGCTCCCTCGGTACCGTACTGGTTGCGCTTTTTCGGCAAGGGTTCGTGACGCTCTTGGCCGGAAAGCCTTCCACTGACCGAGCACCGACGAACCCTTGATGGACCGAAGATATCGCTCTTCTCTCGTCGGTGTCCGCGGTTAGTTTACCAGTGAACAGCGATGCCGCCGGCAATTTTTCAGAGATACCGGTGTTGCTACTCACTGAAACTGCGCCTATTGACCTCCGCCTATCACGCTACTCCAAACTTCGGCGGTGTCGGAGACTGACGTTGCCCGTGGTCTGGCTCTTTGCGAGTTCAAGTCTCCAGATCCGCGTCTGGCCCTTTCTTGAAATATCTTTGCAGGTAACACACAGGATTCCGACGATGCCCAATATCGGGGCGACATTCTCCTGGTGCCCAGGTGATATCTTCCTATTTACACTTTGCGTAGGCTATTTCACATTTCACTTTGCGGCAATTGCTGTATTAAATTACTGCACTACATTGTTCCTTACTGTACTTTCGGCATATACCATTGCTGACCCTAGAGGGTTTCTGCTAGTCTAATCTCTTGTTGGTTTACTTGCGAGTCTGCTTGTCTGCCTCAATTGTTTTATTAGATTCTACAGTTGTGAGCGTTTTTATTCCCAATTGTTGCATGTTGTTGTGCATATTGCTATGTATTATTGTAAATAGCTGCATACGAATTTTATCAATATTGTTGTTATGTAATAGCTTGCTGTTGTATCTTGCTGTCTATTGTGGCTTATTGTTGTTGTTGTTACTTAGAGTGATAATAGTCTTAGTATAGTGGCATCTAGAGCTCATGGTGGACTAGGGTCATGTCATGAGTTGGGGTCAGGGGTTAGGGAAAAAGGGGTGGTAGGGGCACGAATCCTTTCAAGCTAAGGGTGGCATCGTGGAATATAGGGTCTCTAACAGGGAAGTACATCGAGTTAGTAAAAAGTTTTAGACGCAGACATATTAATATAGCGTGTGTCCAAGAGACTAGGTGGGTGGGTACTAAGGCTCAGGACATGGATGGGTTTAAGCTGTAGTACTCGGTTGGTTCCAGGGGTAGAAATGGTGTGGGAATTCTGGTTGACGAGTTTCTTAGGGACTACGTGGTCGAGGTTAGAAGGGTTAGAGATTGGATAATATTGATTAAACTCCTGGTGGGTAGACCTGTTGTGAACGTGGTTAGCACTTACGCGCCCCAAATGGGTCTAGATAGGGAAGTCAAACGGCGCTTTTGGGAAGATCTAGATGAGGTCGTGCGAGGTTTACCGGTGACCGAAACACTCATCATTGGAGGTGACTTTAATGGGCATATCGGTGCGACTAATTGTGGGTTCGAAGATGTACATGGTGGCTTTGGTTTTGGTGAAAGAAATGGAAGTGGGACCTCTCTCCTGGATTTTGCCAAAGCCTTCGAGTTAGT
>JAOTQJ010188951.1:0-21828 GCA_025642045.1 Solanum sejunctum
TTTATTTTAAATGCTTTCGCAAGTTATATTTATTATTCCTTTTTGAATTAAGGCTGACTTATTCTGGTGGGATTGAGTAAGTTCCATCACGCCCAATTTTCGGGTCGTGACACTCTACCTGTAACATCTATATGGCACCATGACAGGCCATAGCTACCCAACTCAAGAAAAATAGAATACTTAGTAAAAGAAAAGGGCTCCTCCGAAGGTAAGGAGCGCTCATAATCTCTGGAACTCAAGAACTTGAAACCTCAATGGTGAGTCTACTAAAGTCCTCTATCATATGTATTCACATCATAAAATGATGCAGCACTAAGTGGCATCAATATGTGAAATGTATGGTATGTAAATAGCTCAAGAAACACATAAGGCTCAGACTCAATCAAATGACTCGACTCAGGAATCAACTCCTCATCTCATGACTCAACTCAAATAAATCATGCAAGTTTAAAGTTTGAAATCATGCTTTAGAAATAGATTCAGTGTTTAATGCAACTCAGTTTGAAAACCGTGATATGCTCAACTCAAGTGTTGCTTGGAAGTTTCTCTAACCGTGATAACTCTCCACCATCATGAGCTTTTGGTGATATACAACAAAAAGATGTCATTTACACACCTACTCTAAACTTGCCATGGTAAAGGACGTCAACCTCTACCTCTCTCTCGGATCCTAAGAGAGTGTTCCTCTATGGGGACTTAGACCACTAGAATTATCTTATGCGACCATCCTACGTTGGCGATGTAGTTTTGGGGTTATGCTCAATCACCCAATTTGTGCTCAATACTCCTTCCAAGACTAAAACATGTTTATAGAAATTAGCTCAACTCATCTCTTTGACTCATCTTAGAAAAGTCAACTCAATTCTCAGTAGCTCAACTCAATAACTCAACAACTGAATAACTTAGGACCATTGCCCATGCAAGGCAACACAATACTCTAACTCACATCAATCAAGACTCTTACTAATTATGATCAAGTACATCACATCATCCAGGTTGAACATATAAGACATAATAGGTATTCATTATACACATATATCCAATAATAAAGCATACTTCTCAAGTCCATGTTACTTAGTTTCGAAAGTTAGGGTACCAATTCCAGTTTAATCATTAAGCAATAAAACTAGTAAAGTTAGGGTTAGGATATCAAGCATGTGAAATACATTCATAATTCATGATAATAGCTATGCAACTCATAATTTAACTCAAATATATTCAAAAAGCTTAGTCATGTGCAAGAATTCAAGACTCACGAATCATAAGTTTTAAAGAATGCAATTAATACTCAAAATCTTGACTCAAGTTGATGAAGGAACGTGTGGACGAACATATCCAACTGCTTTAGGTAGCCTTACATATCTGGAAAGTTGATATTACCATCGAGATTTGATGAATACTTGCTTTCTTGGAGAAAATCCATGATCTTAGTAGTTCTTTTCAAATGGGAAAACTTGGGAGGATATTGGTTAAGGTATTCTCTTTGATTCTTGAATTGTATACTTAGAATCTTTAGAGTTCTTTATGAAGAACCCTAATTCTTGAAAAAGAAGAATCAAGAAATCCTTTCTTGGAATTCTTGAATTCATCATCTTGAAATCTTATGTTATGGTTTAGAATTATATTAGAGATTCATGAATGGATAAGAAAATTTAGTTTGGGTACATGAAGAATGACTTAACTTGAGGATGAATCTTGAAAGCTAATCCTAACTTGATGATTTTCTTGATGATTCTTAAGCATTTTTATTTAGGAGAGAGTTTTTAACTATGAAAACTGACATTTTATGCATTTTAGAACCTCAAACAACCCCAAAGGCTTTAGGATGAAAGTACCCTCAAAATAAAAAGAAAAAGATGTCATTAGCTTATCTAGTAAGGGTCCGTGTTAGGTCTGTGACGCGCTCTGAGAGCGGACCTTCAAACAGCTCTACACTTCATCACTAAAATGGTCATAACTTTCTACTTCGAACTCTTATTAAGGCAAAATTAGATGCGTTGGAAAGCTAATTCAAATATCTTCGATTTGATATATTATGGATCACCTATCTCAATATACTTCAAGATATATAGTCATTTGAATTTGATCCTTCTATCTACTCATACGAAAACTTAGTCGTTAGAGATTCTTTGAACTTGGCTTGATGTAAAAGATCTCTTATGCTTGTTTATTGAACTTAGGAGGGGTTGGAAAATGACTAAAAGTCCCTTCCCATAAAAAGCAGAAAGCTTTCACTCCTTGAGCCCTTGTCCACGTCACGCCTAGGGTACAGACATGTGTATTTTCGCGAATTTTCTCAATACACATTCTTTTTTATTCTAATTTACATTGAATTTTTTTCTTTTTAAAAAAAAGTGCAAGTGCACGTCCCTGGCGCGTTGCACCTAGGGCATGTATCAACACTGTTTTTGTTTTGATTATGAAAAAGTATCTTTTGACTAGGTCGCTTTAAAATTCAACCGAGACCATTTTCCCACTAAATTTTTGGTCCTGATCGCAAATTTGATCTTGGTTTTTATGTTGTTGCTTTGGAAGACGTGTTATGCATATGATTCCACTCTAGGGATATTTCAAAAATTTCACAGGGAGTTACAATTCTCTATTTAGTTTGCAATGAGAAAGCGTATTAAATTTTATTTTTGGTGCACGAACTCTCTGTTTGAGTCCCTTTCCTTGCATTTTCGGCAAAGGCTTGGGTCCTTAAGGGTGGCTGAAAATCAAACTACAGGCTTAAGGAAGTTGTTGGGCGGGTTTTCAAGGTAATGAAAGGCCCATATACACCAGTATACATTGATATATAGTGATTGTATTGAAGTGAGCCAAAAAGATCGAAAATATTGTAGATGCTGCCGAAGGGGCTGTGGTGTTGATTTTACAAGACATGTTGGCAACTTACAAGTAAAAAAATGGGTATATATATAGCTTCCTAATATACATGTCTAAAAGGGCAAGTAAAAGCCCCAAAGTTACAGCAAAAGGAGGACCCAAGTTCTGGCCTAAGCCCCAGAACCAGACTTGGGCCCAATTCTCTTTACTTGTATTATTATTGTTTTAGATTTGTTTTATTTATGATATTTGTAATAACCTTATTTCTAAAAAATTATTGAGATTCAACTTAAATTAATCTCCTAAGAATGATCAAATTTTTTATGTGGGTCAATGTACTTCAGTCTACTTTTTTTTTTCTTAACTATAGCAAGTCATATCTTTTAAAATAATTTGAAAATCTTTTGTTATTCTTTTGAATAAATTTTATTGATATTTTTATTATTATTGTTGTTGTTGTTGTTGTTGTTGTTCTTGTTCTTGTTCTTGTTCCTGTTATTGTTAATGTTATTTTAATATGAATCAAGATTAGTTAAGACGAATATTTTGAAAAAAACAACTAAGCGTCTTTATTCAATCACTTTCGTTGATAAAATTCGCATCTTTTAGAATTATTAAGTTAGGAACATTTTTAAATAATTTAAATGTCTATTTCGAAATGACTTTTGCAATTAAAGAATAAATTACTTAGTAGCTATTTTTCTTTGAAAACTTCACTATTAGACACTTTCTTAAATTATTTTAATTTTTTTTATAATTATAAGTTTCCTCTATTTTCTTAAAATGATTATTTCAAAATTGGTCAAATAATCTTTCTAAACCAATGGACAACCGCGCGTTAGCGGCCGTTTCAAGTGTGTAAATCCTATTTGAATTGGAAATTTGAACTTGGACTCTTTTTTTGTGACTCTCTCTTATTTTTTAAAAATTAGTTTTTCCTTAAACAAATTAAGTTTTAATTAAGTTTTCCTAAAATACTCCTATTAACAGAAATGACAGCTCTGTTGGAGATTAATTAGGTTCTAACCTTTAGATTTTGATTGATTATTTGACTAATTATTTGGCTTTGTAATAGATTGTTAATTTACTTTCCATATTTGTACCTTACTTGTTTTAATTTGGATATTACTAGAATTTTCATGGTATAAATTCCGCCAACCTACAAATAGTTTGTATTAGGATAAGAGGTAATTACGTGGTTATCCATGACTGTCCCCACACAAAAAAGTCCTTTATATATTTCTTTGAAAATGATAAGTGGGTAGTTGGTTCATGATTGTCCAATGCTATTAACTATTTCAGCCCACAGTTTATCCAATCTAGTACCAGGTTTTTCGAAGCCAACTCTTAGTTAAGCTAGGGTAGAGCTAAGCCAAGTTCCTATTTATAAGCATTTGCCTAGGCCGAGTCAATACCTAAGGAGTATTAGGCCCATTAATAGACCGCCATAAGTCCAAAATGGCCCCTAGCCTAAATGGATGACCATGTTATGAGTTTATATTTGGAGGATGTATATATTGTTTAGCGAACCAATGTCCTCAGGATCAAGATTTTATTTTAATAAGCTTATCTTAAGAAGGATCTTCATGAAGTGATATTGCATCCAAAGACGTTCGAAGGTGCCAAGAAGGAAAGGTTTTTCATGACGGCTTAGTTTAGGACTGTATCTCTGCATATGACTGATTTTTGCATCCCCTTTTTCCATATCATATATCTCCATTCAACTTATTTATAAAATTTGTATAGTATAATTTTTGAGGGAAATGGGATGTTTAAAATTGTATATACATCTTCCAAATCGTTAAGCCTATCCTTGGCACAAAAGAATCACATATCTGTTTAGGATGCGCAATAATTGTTTGCGTATTGTATTTTATAATTGATTGTATGAACATGTTTCTTTATTCGAAGATATTTTTGGTCCACTCTTTTTCAAAAGTTTCTAGGACCCCTAAGAATAAAAAGCAAGTCATTATCAATAGTTTGTCCAAATACTCTTTGAGTCTTGAGTTTCTCGATAAAAATTCTTACTCTCAAAATTCTAAAATCTCACTCTGTCATCTGACAAGAGGTGAATTATCCATTTCAATTTGGAAAAGATTCATCCTAGTTGTACTATGTATGAATTCATAAATAGACATTCTTTTATGGTTCGGTCTCTTATTTTTGAAAAAACATATTTTTTCCCTTCATCCATATAAGAGAATCATCAATTTCACTTGAGCGATGAAAATCAGTGGATCAATGCCTCCTTGTTTCATAAATCTCAAATTAAATAGGCAAAATTTTATCTATTCACTCACTTTCCTATATCCTTGGGCTAGTATATCTTTGAACAAAGTAACTATTATGTGTTTACCTTTCTGTACAATATTTTAAATTATTTATTATGACGAGGGACTAATATATTATCTCTTGAGTTATTTTTTATGTATCTGGTAATTAGAACTAATTTTTATTGAGGAAACTGACCAAATATTTACACTTCACGAAGTCTAGAGTCTCCAAAGATTCTTTCTTCGACTAAAGTTTTCAAAGGGCACAAAAATGACTAAAAATATTGAAGATATTGGTATGACCGAGGTTATTACAAGAGATCATGCTATTGCTAAACATAATGGGATGATTGCACAATCGATGCATCAGATTGCTAAAATGAGAATTGAGTTACAACTTACTAGGGAGTTGGAGGATCTTGCTATCACTGTCAGCACTCTCTTTCCTAGAGAAAGAAGACCTCCACACTATTCTTATTCTCTGAATCCTCTAGAAAATATCCCAAGTAACTCTCGCATTATCTCCACCTAGAAATTACATACCATTAACTTAACTACCCCTAATGCACACTATGTTAGCTTTTCGTACCAAACACCATCTTTTCCTCAAAATTTAACTATCAACAATTCTCATACATTACCTACTGCATATCATACTCCTATTCAAAATACCAAAAATCTACCTACCATTCAACCCATGCCCTCAAAGGTTGTTTTTCATAAATCATAGCATTCTCATCCCATATGTATCAAACCTAATCACTAAGAAGAGAAGAAAAATAAGTGGAGGTCCAAAAGGGAATGACTAGGTGGACCCTAAAGGATGAAGTTATAAAATCTGTGAAAGAGTTTCATTGTACTCTAGATGTTGCAAGGCTATTATAAAGATTTATGCATTCATCCTGATTTAGACCTTTCAAAAGGGGTCAAGGTATTCGACACTTTTGATGGAATTGGCAATCCTCTGGATCAATTGAAATCTTATTGCTATCAACTCGTGGGAGTTGGAAAGAATGAATAACTGTTGATACGCCTCTTTAGCCGAAGTCCGAAGGGAGAAGTTTACATCATAAGAGCTAAAACAATGTATAAGTTAGAGAACCCTTGCAAAGGATTTCGTTGAAAGATTTGAACATAAGAAAGAAATTTCCACTGATTACTACTTTTGAAGAAGATCAAGCAAAAATCTATGAAAACATAACGAGAATACGTTTTTTGGTAGAGAAAAGAGGATGCAAGAGTTCAAACTCCAATTTCTGAATTTGAAATTATAAAAATGTTTATTCTTATTCAAAAGCCTGAATACTATGAAAGGATGTTGTGTATGATAAGGCAAAAATTTATCGATATAGTCAAGGTAGGGGAAGCTTTAGAGTATGGCTTCAAGACTAGAAAAATAACATTACGAGTTAACAAAAGAATCAGCAGAACTAGTGATGTAAAAATATCAGAGAATGAAGAAGAAAAGGTGTTTGTTATCATAGCTATTCTACCAAAGAGATATCAAAATTGCAACGCCAATCAAGAAAAACTCTCCCGTTCGAGTTTTAGTAAGCCTCCCAAAGAATTTACTCCATTCTAGGAATCTCAAACTCAGCTATGTAAAAGGTTAAAAATATCAAGTATATTTCGTCTATAAAAGGAAGACCAACCAATTCTTTGAGAAACCTTTACAGGGCAGACCATAGATGTACTTATCATTCATGAGCTATTAGACATGATACATAGAAATTGTTTGATCTTCAAGCATAAAATTCAAAATATGTTGGATAACAAGTTAATCACAATTGATTAAGCTTCTCCAAATGACAATATATTTTGTGCTTGAAAGTAAGCACAAGATAACTCAAATAGGTTTGTTTCAAGACCGTCACCATTAAAGGACAAAAAAAAGAGTGTAAAAGATTAACAAAATTTTTACATAGAGCCATTGCATATTTAATCTCCTTTTTTCCAAGTTCGCCTTTATTTGTTTGTAAGGAACTACGTCTACCTGAATTCTCATGAATGAGATAAGTAGACATCCTATGTCGGCTTTGATCACCCCATAATTAAGTTTTAATTTTTTTCTCATGTTGCTAATTTCGGCCTCAATGGGATACATAGGCACCATAATGGCTCGGTCATATTCCCCATTAGATTTTTGTTTCTCTTTATAGTGAAAATTAAGACAGAAATTTTTAGTAGATCTCAAAAATTCACTTGAAGACTAGTTTTTCTAACAAGATCGGGGATCACAATATTTAATTAGGTAGAATTTTTGAGAGGATCTCAAAAATTCCACAAAAATGATGTTTCTGCAATGAATCAAGTTTAAAATTTTGTAGAAGTATGCAATTGGAGGCAGAATTTTGAAAAAGTATCAAAAATTCTACCAAGATATCATTTGCTACATTTAAGCAAACTGGGGCAAAATTTGGAGGACTTCAAATTTCTGTGAGACAATTTTTATATCTAAAATGTTCTTTCATATTCCAAACTAGGACATAATTTTTGAGGAGGGTCCTCAAAAATTTTACCAAGACTGCATTTCAAAGAGTGGACTAATTTGCAAATCAATTATATAAAGTAGCATGAGGACAAGGCTAATACAAATCGGTCTCTCAAACTAAATTTTTTTTGGGGGATACAGGAACAATGAAATCATAAAGGCGACATTGTCAAAATCCTCAAGAATAAGGCGCTTCTTACACACATCAAATTAGATATAAACCCTAACAGAACCTCTTAAAGTTCAAAAGAATCAAGTTAGTATTGTCATGTTTAGAGTGCACACAAGGACTACAGGATTGCAAATGAGCAAATGTCAATTAGTGACATGTCATTATTACGATCACCGTTCAATTTACCATGACCTAATCTTTATAGCCGAATGACATAACCTCACACTTTATCTTTAAGTATGTACTTTACTTTATTATGATTATAAATGCTTAATCTCAAGTTTTATAGGTGGCTATGCTAGTAAAGTTGGGACAATCCTGAACTTTGTATCAAATTCGAAGATGATGATGTTTCAGAAGTGTTCCGAGGATAGAAATGACAAGTTTATCTATCAATCGATACAAAAGATCACATGTCCTCAGGATAATTGAAGTTATCAAGTCAATTCAAGTCTCCAACAACGACTGAAGATATCACACAAAAAACCTCAAAATTTATTGTGTTTATTAAAAGAAGACGAGAAAGATTTTAATATTTGTATAAAAGAATTTAGCCATTTCAACACAATCATTTTGCCTCTTAAAAGAGAAAGAGTCACAACCACAACGTATATATTAATATGGTTTTTGTTTATTTATTAGGATGATCATCACATATCTATATAAGCATACATGTTCATTAACCATGTGAAGGTTAATATTTTAAAATTTTGGGATATCCACCCCATAAGTGGTTTATGCTTTTGACTTGTTTCCTCGAGGGTATCGACGTATAGTCTTGTTAGGTCAACCACCCCATAAGTGGTTTGCATAGTTCGTTTGTCTATTTTAAGACCTTTACTTTAAACTAGTTGATTTTCTACCCCATAAATTGGATCATTATCGAGTCATCCACATTGTTACAGTTGAATCATTATCAAGTCATCCACCTTATTATAGTTGGATCATTATTGAACTATCCACCTTGCTACAATTGGATAATTATGGAACCATCCAGCTCGTTACAGTTGGATCATTATTGAATCATCCAACTCATTATAGTTGAATTATTATCTAGTAATCCAACTCATTACAGTTGAATCATTATCAAACCATCCACTTCGTTATAGTTAGATCATTATCGAGTCATCCACCTTGTTACGATTAGGCTATTATCATATTTATATTATTGCCAAGAGAACATCATGCACATATCATTGCCAAGAATGATATTATATTTATATTATTGACAAGAGGGACATCATACGCATATTATCATCAAATTATTTTTAAGAATGACATTATATTTATATTATTTCCAAGATGAATATTATACGCATATCATTGCCATATTATTGCCAAGATGATAGTATATCCATATTATTGCCAAGAAGGATATTCTATTATTTTCCAAAAAGGGCGTTATGTTATACACCCATAGCCAAGAGAAACAACAAATTCATATCATTGTTCAAGAAATCACCATTATAATACCATGCCAAGAGAACCATCAACATATTACATAATATTGGTTTATTATCAATTACGTCAAAACTGAAGGAAGCTTACATCAAACTCTAAAAGGGATGACTATGTGTCAATTAGGTAAATGTCACTATCTCCCAATTTGAGTTTCATTATATACCAATGAGTTTTATCTCAGTCTTTTTCAAGAGCATCCAAAAGGATAAATTCTTAAGCAAACGATCGATGTAAACATCATAAAATAGGATGCAACACAGCATGGAATTTTTTCTTAGCAACAAACTGGACATAGTCTAAAGAAAAATGTCACTCTCTTTGGACACAAGTTGAGAAGCGACTTCTACTACAATTCAACCACACCCTTGTCAGAAGGCGTGTTGGTATTTTCCTGAGTTTGTTAATTTATATTTCACATCCAATGAAATTTTAACTCTTATTAGAGGTAGTCTTTCCAATCTAAGTGACAATTCACCAAAACTTTTAAAAATTGTGTCCATGTGAGTCCTTATTTATGGATTTGAAGACCTCTATATTCATGGCTAAGAGGTTGCAAGCCTCTTTTTCATACTCAATCTATTTGCCACTTTTCCTAAAATAAAGGATTATCTTAGCATAGGAGATTTCCCTTTCAACCAATTGAGTCGAACTACAAGCTGTTTGACTCCCACATCCAGGATATGTATGAGGGTTCGATATTGAAAACTCAACTGTACTCCAATATCTTCTTATTTTATTCTCAAGCCTTTCGGTCTCTCCATAATTTGACTTCGAGATAGCTTTTGAATTCTTTCATAATCATGTGTTAAATCAAGCATCTTGAACTACAAGTGGCCTAAATTCTCATTTAACCTGAAATATGTAGTAAAGTCGATACTGGAGTCCAATCAGAATTTTTCAAAGTCCGGACCTTTCTTTTAAAGAGATGAAAATGCGATCTGTCAAAATTGGATTTGTCAAAATTTTTTTTCAAGGTTTCTTTCATCGACTTTATCCAAAGTAAGAGGTAGCTATTGACATCCAATTTTGACCTTTCACAATATGAATTAATTTCGAGCTTCTTTAATTTTTTAATAATTTAAAATAATTATTTTTGAAAAATTCAAAAAACGTTTAAGTCATTTTTAGTGACAATCCTTTGATTCTCAAATTATTACTTATTAAGAAGAGTGAATAAGCAGATAACTCTTTGTCAACATGTCTGCTTGAGTTGTCTGCTTCTTTACCGCTATTATACGGGACTCGAAAAAATAATTTTCGAGTTCATTAATTTCATATTTTTAAAGCAAATTGATTATATTTTTTCAATTGCTTCAATTATGATTTTACAATATTAGCCGTAATAAATAATTTTTTGACTTTTTAAATTTAATATTTCCAAAGCATCTTGATTATATCTTCAACTGCTTCAATTATGATTTTACAATATTAGCTCTGATCAATTACTTTGCCACTAAGCAGGCAGCTCACTGCCAACATGCCTGTTTGAGCTGTCTACTTCTTCATCATTATTATATGGAGCCCGCAAAATAACTTGCTAGTTTCTTAATTTAATATTTTCAAAGTAGTTTGATTATATTTCTTCAGTTGCTTCTAAGTATAATAATTAATAACTTAAAATTTTAAAATGCATATAAAAAAATCTATTCGCATAACAAAAATTGAGATTAAAAAAATCTGTTGGGCCCGTGTGAGCACGGAGCTCATGACGTGTGTGTGTGTGTATATATATCTATATACATATATATGTGTGTGTATATATATTTTATATACATATTTTTATTATTTCTTATATATAATATTTTAACTTTTAAAATTATATATATACATATATGTACATGTATATATATTTGTATGCATATATTTATTTATATACATATTTTTTTATTTTTATATAGATGATATTTTAACTTTTCAAAAACACACACATGTATATGTGTGTGTATATATATATGCACACATATGTACATGTATATGTCTATAAATATGTTTTATGATTCATTACTAAAGTTAGCTTCTACATTTTATAGATATTTAGAATATGAAAAGTGAATGGGAACACAACATCACTATACCACTACAACTGCCACCTGTCCTGCCAGACCCACCGGATAAGGGACATCCGCCCCAGCCACGGACCTCAGGGAGCCTATCCCTCAAAGATGCATTAATGGACAAATACACAGAGCTCCTATCCGAGTACTCGAGATTAGAAAACACAGCTCAGAGCATGGATCTAAACAACAACTCGTCAAATGAAGATAGTATCTAACTTTCTCAAGAGGATATGTATCGTATCTACCAACCCTGGAGCACCTCTATTATTTTGAAGGCGTTTGGCTGGAAACTGTCGTATGCTTATCTAAAGGGCAAGCTACAAGATCTATGGATGGCTAGTGAACAACTACTATTGATTGACTTAGGCAACAACTTCTTTGTGGCGAAGCTCAAGCTAGAAGACAACATGAACATAGCACTCGATGATGGACCTTGGTTTATTACTGCAAACTTCATCTCAGTAAGGAAGTGGGTGCCTAACTTTGTTCCCATAAAGAAACAATTACCCATACAGCCAATTAGGCAAGGCTGCCCCAACTCCTCACCGAATTTTACGACCAGCACATTCTTAAAAGAGTGGGAGAAAAACTTAGGCATCTTCTAAAGATCGATGATTGCACATCAGCCACACTTCGAGGATGATATGCACAGATCTGTGTTCAAGTTTTGATTGAACATCTCGTCAAATGAGAAATCACCATCAGAGTGCACAAGCAAAGAATCACCTATGAAGGGAAGGGTATTATGTGTACACACTGTGGATTTCTGGGGCACATCAATGTTAAATGCCCAAATTAAGCCAAACCTAGTCCACCTGAACCCTAAGAGGTGGATAAGTCCAATACCAATCTGATGAGGAACACTGGCAAATTATTCATTTTTTTAATTGCATTAATTGTAAAAATGCTATCCCCATAGGGATGCACCTTCGAACCAGATAGACAAGGTGGCCCAACCCAGCACCTACCAAAAAGGTGATGATTCAGACCAGTATATGAATCAAACCAGGAAAGAAGTGAGAGACATGACAAACCGGGCACAAGGAAGCCCAAATAATAAAGTAAATGACAAACATACTTTTGAGGATAGTCCAACCATTCAGTGTCTGGATCTCACCCACAACCCCATTGTCAATACCAAGCACTAATAACTTACAAAAATCATACCTTACACCTCCTCCCCAACTACTTCCATTACTGCTATTAATACTCCCAAGTCCAACTCTCTAAAATTTGATCCGTTCAAGAAGCCTAAGGTCACTGCCAACAGCACCATCCTGAACATACCTGGCCTAAACTCCACTGCAAGGTCAGCCCCCAATATTTATCATGGGCCACTTCTACTAGCAAAATCCCTTCATCCTTTTCAACAAGCAAAATTCACTACACTGCTGTTAAATATAATGATCATTCCACACCCCTTGACATGACCATGGAAGTTGCATCAAGGGACCTTCCAGAGGCCACTAAGGAAAAGGAAGGAAAACACCTATTAAATATGGAGGAAGAGGAGCACATTGCCTCCCATAATATTTCCAAAAATGGAGGCAAATCAACATCCTTATCCATAAGTACCCCAAACCCTGGTGATGCTTATCACATACCCACTATCACCATCGTATCAACCTACTTCTTTGCTGGAAATAGGGTTGAGGGACAGATAGCTCACATTTCAGACCATGGTGGACGGGAGACCCATTTCCATTCAAGTCCAAGACCCTTCCTTCCTAGCCTATAGAGAAAGAGGGGTTAAATCATATAGTAGAGGGATTAGGGACGCACCTTCGGATAGAAACAATGAAGATAAACCAACAGGTAGGGACTATGAGTATGATGAACATGAAGGAGTTGAGCGCAATGATAGACTAAACATTTTAGAGTCTCCCCTTTTTTCCCCTTTAACCTTACTTACTTTGTCATTAATTTTTTAAATTCAATCAAGTGACCCTGACCAGTAAAGCACCAAATCTTGGAGGACAAGGGATAGGAAACCTATCTATAGGTCAGGGATCATCAACCTTGGTGTCATTAAAACAAAACAACATAGAGCTGGAGGAACTGCTGGTAAGTCTAGAAGAACACTTCCCTGAAACTCACATCCTAGAGAAGCTCCTCATCAAGGAATTCAAGGATTGGACCACTCCACTGCTTCTTGTCCAATGCCCATACTTGCTGAAGGCTTAACCCTCAATCTAAGGTTCAAGCAAGAGACCATGCCTATGGTAGTAGCTCTGAGCCCTGTGAAGAATCCCCATATGGAGAAGCGGAAAGAGATACTGGATCCCTCAACCTGTTACCTTATGCTGAATCTAATCATATGGAACATTAGGGGAGCAAACAGTGTGACCATACATAGGCACTGTGAAGCATTGGTAAGGACTCACAACCCAAGTCTCTTGGTGCTTCTAGAAACTAAGATGCGGGAATACAAGCACCTTATGAAAGCGTTGCATTTTGATGCACAACTTCAGTTTGCTATTAATAGGATGGCTAGTGGAATTGTAATCATGTGGAAGCAAGATATCCTGAAGCTTGACAATATTTTCATCACTCCTCAAGTATTCATGTCCTTGTTTAGGTAATTTCTGACCCTAATACCTGACATTTTTCAGCTATCTACGCTAGTTTGGACTTATAAACTAGAATCACCCTCTAGCAACAACTCTTTGATTTCTCTCGAAACCATCCTGGCAAATGGCTTATGGGGGGGGGGGGTGGATTTCAATGAGGTGTTACATGCTAGTGAAAATCTAAGTAGCAACCCGATAGATAGTAAAGGAACTAAGCTTTTTTGGAATTATCTGCAGAGGTGTCAAATGGTTGACTTAGGTTACAAGAGCCCTAAATATACCTGGACCAATAAAAGATATAAAAACTGTACCCAACTTATCCATGAAAGAATTGACAAATGTATGGCCAATGACTCATGGATAAAGCATTTCATTGACTCCCTTGTCACCTATATTCCTAGAACCAAATTTGACCACTGCCCCGTGATTATCATCCTAGACTCAAATCTCCAGATCAGTAGTGACAAACCCTTTAGGATGGAATCCACACGATGTAGTCATCCTAATTTTTGAGATCTGGTCCACTAAACTTTTGCCCCTACCAATAGTCTTCTTAACTTCATAAAAAAACTTTCAAAAGAAGCTGCACTATGGAAAAAAAAACTTTCAGCAATATATTAAAGCAACTCAGAATTACCCTTGCCATGATCGAAAGTATTTAGAAGTCCCCCAACTACCACGATAGTGAATTCCTTCAAAACCTTAAGAATGAGTTGCTTATCAAATATGATAATCTTCCTTTTACTGAAAAAGAATTCTGGATCACCAAATCCAAGATCACTTGGATAAGGGAAGGAGATGCCAACACCAGTTTCTTCCATACCTCCACCCTCACCAGACGGAGAAGAAATAGAATCTTTTCTCTAGATGATGACACTGGTAGAGTCTTTGAAATTCAGGCAGACATCCGTCAGCATACCTCAGACTTCATCGCCCACGCAAGACGAGGAAGAATTTGACTACTTGTTTGACAAAAACGAAGAATTCCTTTTTTTTCGGAAAGCAAGTCTATCGAATAGATGCAGGAGCGGAAGAAGGGGGGAACAAGCGGTTCGTGAAGGATGTTCAACTGAACGACGGAACGAAGAAGGGAACTCCTTCTATAGCAAAACAAAAAAGCAGAATTTGGCCAAAATTTTGATTTGGTCGCGCAGAGCCCCGTTTAATACGAATCCAGCAGCCAACTCGAAGAGGAATCCCGTGTGAATGAAGATCCGCAATCTCTACACCACAAAACATATTCATTCCTCTAGAGCCCACCTGCATGAGCATCCCTGTGGAAACAGATGCCTAGGTGCCAGCATGGACCACCTTGATAGGCCCCTTGAGGATCAGAAAATCACAACTGCCCTAAAATCCTTTAAACCCCGCAAGGTCCCTAGCCCTGATGGCCTCTACCTTCTTTTCTATCAAAAGTACTAGATATTATTGGGACACAAACCTCCGAGTTCTGTAGAAAAGTTTTTGAATCCTCTACCCTTCCACTTAAAGTTAATACCATACTCCTCTGCCTTATCCCCAAAATCCCCGACATAAAAAGCCTAAAGAACTTTAGACCCATTGGCCTTTGTAATACTATTTACAAATTGGTCACCAAGATCATAGTAAACAGAATTAAACCCTTCCTTCCAAGTTGGATTGGACTATGGCAATCTAGCTTTATCACCAATAGAAAAGCCTCTGACAATGCCATTATTTTTCAGGAAGTCACCTCTCACTTCAGGAAGATACAAGGAAAAAAGGGCAACATGGCCGTCAAAATTGATCTTGAAAAAGCCTTTGACACAATAGAATGGTCCTTTATGAGGGATACTCTTGCTTACTTCAACATCCTCCCTAATCTGAATAAGCTCATCCTGTCTTATATAATAACTAGTTCTATCTAAGTCGTTATAACTGACAGAAAACCCCCAATTTTCCTACCTTCTAACGGGATAAGGCAAGGTGACTCCATGTCCCCATATCTCTTCATCATGTCTATGAAAAGGTTGGCTAGGGGTATTGAGCAGGCTGTCACTCTTCATCACTGGCAACTCATTTAAATCAGCAATCGTGGGCTCGAACTTTCCCACTTGTTCTTTGCTGACAACCTTACTCTCTTTGTCAAGGCTGATACCCTCAACTATCAATTCATTTCCACCATCCTCCTCATCTTCAGAAAGGGTTCTGGCAAAAAGGTAAACCTGGCTAAATTCAATATCATCTTCTCAAAAAATTATAGCTCTCTCACCAAAGAGCAATGCACTGCCACCTTGGGGATAGCTGAAAAAGTTTTCTTTGGTAAATACCTTGGTTTTCCCATATTCCACAAGAGACCCACCAATGGAGATTTTCAGTTCTTACTAGATAACATGCAGAAGAAACTTACTGGCTAGAAATAAAATGTTCTCAATATGATTGGTAGGGTGGTTTTGGCTAAATCCTACCTTACTAGCATTCCTTCCCATGTAATGTCCTACATTAAAATCTCAGACAAAATTACCAAAGCAATGGACAAGATCACTAGAGATTTTATCTGGGGCTCTACTGGAGAGAAAAGGAAACTCTACCTAATCAACTAGAACACAGTCACAATAGCCAACGATCAAGGTGGGTTGCATATCGAAATGGCCAAGACTAGAAACAGAGCTATCTTAGGAGGAGTTGCTCGGAGGGTTAGCAAAATTCCCTAAAGTACTTAGGCTACATTCCTTCTGAACAAGTATAAACACTCTACCATCTTCGTAGAAAATCAAAGGATTGTCTTTAGTACCTGGAAGAACATCCAACAAGGATGGAACGACATTTCCTCAACCACCAAATGGGTCATCAATAATGGTAATACTGTCAGATTCTCTGATGACAAGTGGCTACCCCCACATGGAACACATTAGGCAGTACATCCAAGGCCCCCTCTTGGAAGGGAAGACCAACTCAAAATTAATGATCTCAGGGAAGATAATTAGTAGGCTCTCTCTAGACTCTCCATAACCATCCCTCAACATATTCAAATAGCCATCAGAGATCACCCTCTGGTCAACCATCCTACAAAAGAGGATGAAAGGGTGTGGAGTTTGAATCCTAATGGCAAGTTCTCGTCTGCCACTACCTATAGACACATTGCTAGTAGAGACTAACCAGTGGATGAAACAGACATCAAGCTTGACTTTAAGTCTATCCAGAAGGCCATTCCCAACAAGCTCAAGACTTTCTTGTGGATACTTCTCCATAAGAGAATCCCTACAAATTACTCTCTCCACAACAAAGGCTTATAGATTTCCCCGCATTGTACAGCCTGTAGAGACCCTCAGGAAGACATCAACCACATTTTCTTCCAATGTTGTGTATCTAATGATTTGGAGTGTAGTTGGTCACAAAATTACTAGTTTAGTAATTCCGAACATTCACTCCTTCACTGCTGACACTTGTTTTGACTGGTGGAAGAACCATAGAAAGAGACCTGTCAATCACCACCTCACTTGGGGCACCTTCAACCCTTTTTTCTTTTGAAACGTCTGGCTTAACCGAAATGCTAATTAATTTGAGCACAAGGAGTGCATCGCCAGTTTTGAAAAAGCATATGGGGAAGCAATAGAATTCTCCATTGTTATCCAAAACCATTGGAAGCCCAACTAACCCTATAATACCATCTATATCAAATGGGAAAAACCAAGAAAAGGGACAATCTAGTTAAATACGGATGGAGCTGTGAAAAACAATCCTGGTCTAGGGGGTCTGGGGGGCATCCTTAGGGATCATGAAGGAAATTGAAAATTAGGCTACTGCAGTGCCACCCCTATGGCCAACCCCTTAGAAGCTGAATTCAAGGACATCTTAAGAGGCCTCCAACTTTTTCTTCTAATTTTCTTTGCGCTTTTTATTTAGATAGGTTTTCTTAAAGATAATAGAATATCCTTGAACCTCATCATATGTTAGGTTCTTCAGATCCATGCTTTCTAGTGCAACAACTTTGGCATGCCATTGAGGAGATAAGCTTCTCAGAACCCTCCTTATGTGCTCAATGGGAACATATTCTTTTCCTCTAGCCTTGAGTCATCCAATGATTGTGCTCAAATGGGCAAACATGCTTTCAACAGATTCTCTTTCTTTCACTGAAATAGTTCATATTCATAGACAAGGAGACTGACAATGATTTCTTTTACTTTGTCAGTTCTTTCATATGTAACCTTCAATTTATCCCACATTTCTTTAGTTGTTTCACAACTAGAGATTTTCTCATATTCTTCACCACTGATAGCATTGTAGAGACAATCTTAGCCTTCGAATTTATCTGTGTGATCTCCATCTGTTCATTGGTGTAATTTTCAAAACTAAAAACAATAGGAGCCTGACTTCATTCAGAACTTGATGAATTGTCATTTGCAGATTTGGTAGCAGGGATAGGAATGTCACTAGGCTTGATGATCCTCCACACTTTAACATCATATGACTTAATGAATGTCTCCATTCTGATTTTCCAGTGTGAAAAATGCTTTCCATTGAAATAGGGAGGTCTAGGTTGAGAAGTTCCCTCTTAAAAGAGTGCACCAATGGTTTAATTCTAATTTGTCATGATCTTTTTCTCACCTGTGGTTAGACAAAAAAATATAGTGAGACTAGACTCTGATACCAATTGAAAGTGCAAGGGGAAGGGGGGGAGGAATTGATTTTTCCTTTCTTTTTAACTTTACCTGTACTTCAGATAGTCAATTAGTATATCGGTTAGTCAACTAAAACAAGTAAATAAATAAACAAAAAGTTAAGTACGTAAAAAGAACACTCAACACAAGATATTTTTATATTGGTTCGGATTCAATGTGAATTCTAGGTCTAGGTCCCTTGGGTTGTAAGAGATATCTCTTCAAGCCTTTAATAGTGTGATGGTTACAATGGTTAAACTTAAAACTAAACTCTGATTTTTCTACTCTCCTTTTTTTTTCTTTTGATACAAACCTTTCTTTCAATTTTTTTCTTCATTTTCTCTCTCTTTTTCTTTCACAGTAACAAATACAAAGATTACACTAATTTTCTAAAGATGAAGAGTATAAAGAATTGGCTTGAAATGCAGTAGGCTTGTATGATCTAAGAGATATCTGGATGCCTTCTTATATTGAAGAGATGATACCCCAAGGGCTTTGATTCTTGGATTGAAGCAGTGATGAATCCTCTATCCAAGAATAAGGGTAAGGCAAAAGAAACGCAAACCTATCCAATCACACCCCTCTCCCACGTGTCCCCAGCAATCTACAATTGTATCAAAAGATATATAAAATCTAGTGCAACACATTGTGTGTTTTGTCACTCTAAATCTATTGAATCTCAAAATTAATGTGTCGTTTTTAAATAAAAGTGAGTAGTTTGTGAAGTCTAGATAAATGAGAAACAATTGACTAAGCAAGCCGATAATGTACATTTTTCACCAATGTTCAGTAAGCTGGAGTTAAGACTTAGCAAAAGTATCAGAAAATGTATCACTTAGAAAATATTCCATATGTAATGGACCCATTTGATCGGGAGAATTATTTAATACTTTTCAAAAGAAAATTTTATTTTATTTGAAAATCAAAATTTAGTATAAAAATTCTAAATACAAACGTGAAGTTGTATTTGAAATTTGAAAAATAATCATCAAAACCCCATTTTAATTTTTTCACTTATATTTTCTTTTTAAAGTTGTAACCTAAATTTTTATTTCTAGTAAAATGGATCCGTTTGAATTTTATCAAATATTATTTGCATATGCTATAATCAAACACAACTCCAACTTCAAAATCTTTTGAAATAATATAAAAATTATATTTGTAATAGTATGTAGTAGCTTGTATATGACATTTAGACACCATTTATTTACGCTTAATGAAGAACTCAATCTTGATCACTCAGATTTCAATTATCAAGTCTGTTTCTTTTCAAGGTTTGAATCTTAATTATTCAAAGCATAATCACTAAGTACGTTTATTCTTTTTAATTTAGTAATAACTTAATGGATCTAATGATAAAGATTTATAACAAAGTCGTAATATTATTAAGATATCTATTAAATAATTTGTACAAAGATGATGATTCACCAAGCTGCTCCATCTACCTTCACTTGTATCCACAATCATCATTTCATCAACAACATAACTACCATCAACGTCGATAACTACCACCTACTATTTATAAACACTATCCTCAGCCAAACCACAACCTCCACTCTAGCCCATTGCCAAAGTCAATTGTCAAAGCCATTAGTCATTATTTACAATTATCACTAAAAACTATTTTTATATTCATTAATTATCATTGATAATTGCCATTATTAGCCAATATTATATACCACTAACCGTCATCATTATTCACTAATATCAATAATTATCAATATCATTCTAGTACTAATTTATGAGGAGTCCTCACTGTCAACCACCGTTAATCACTACTTTCAATCATTATACTATAAGATACTACTAACAACCACCATCATCAACCAACACTGTTTCAAATTGACATGCACAATCGTCATTATAAGTTATCACCGTCACTAATTGTCACAATTTTTTTTAAACATATTTCGTTAATATAAGATTAGAGTATTTTAGCATTTTATTTGAATTTAATTTAATGTATATTATTTTTTAAATAAAGATAATTTATATATTTAGATTTTGGAAAAACAAATAATTTTACCCATTTAGTATTCATATCTTCATGCAATATCAATATTCAATGTGCAAAGGTTCGAACCTCTAAATGGTAATACACTTTTTAATAATATTCAGATGTTTTAACCTTCATACAAACAAAAAAGGCTTTAATCCATAATATTATGTGATTATCTATTATGAAATATTTTTCTCTTTTTAGAGCTTATTTGATTTTATGTTTAAGATAGATTATTCAAGTTAAGTGATTTTGTTTGCTTTTAAAATTGGGCAGTAGAAGAATATTTTTCAAAAATTTGTAAAAAGTATAATTAAATATAACTGTTACTCTAACTCGAACTATAAAAATTATAAATAAACATCAAGCACTTAATTTCATCTTCAAATTTATTACAAAATCATACTTTTCGAATAATTATGAACGGCGACATGCACATGCACAATTTGTGGCATGAAATTCTTGTGTAATAGTATATTCTGTTTCCTTCGTTCTATTATTAATTGAATAAAGCACGTTTGCTGTCTCTTTTCAACGAAAAAAATCTAGTGGCTCACAAAACCCAAAAACAAAAAATAAAAGACAATTAAGAAAGATAATCAGTGGACCAGATATATCTGGACGACATTAAATAGCACCTTCAGATTCTAAGCGTTAATATTATGCTAAAATTGATTTCATTGATATTGATACTCTTTTATATGATTAGGTTTCGTCACGTGGGAGGTAGTTATGTTATATGAAATTAAAATTTTATTATATAATTTCAATTTTTATATTCTGTTTTTTGTTTATAAATATAAACATACTATAAATTGTGAAAAATATTAAAATTGTCTTAAATTTTTATATAAGAAGTTCATAACAAAAGTAATACACACTATCACAAAATTATTCTTAAAAAGGTAAAATTTTTATTAATTAATCAAACTTTGATTTAATAAAAAATAAAATTAAAAACATAAATTGTATATTACTGATATTAGAGTAGTAGTAAATTTGGTAGGGAAAAGTAATGGTTATATGTGAATAATTAGTTTAAATAGTGATAATAAAACTAATAATATCGATTACAAATTTTTTTTACTGATAAAATAAATAATTCATAGATATAAAATAATGGATTTATTTTTATAAAATATAACTTTGTGAGTCAATTTATATTTAAAATGTGAAATCATAATTCAATTTTTTTGAATTAAATTCATAAAAAATAAAAATTTCATCTCATAATTTAAAATCATAAAATAAATGTCACACCCCACCCCGGGGGTCGTGATCAGTGCCTGATAGGGGCATGCAAACACTTACCAAGCCAAATTCCTTTATAACCTAGCCCGAAATTCTACAGAAATTT